>PVIH01000335.1:0-70983 GCA_004025045.1 Sigmodon hispidus | reverse complement strand
AAATAAAAAAATGATATCCTAAAATTCGCAGGCAAATGGATGGATTTGGAGAATATTCTCCTGAGCGAGGTATCACAGTCTCAGAGAGATAAGCAGGGGATGTACTCACTCACTAGTGGTCTCTAAACAAACAAACAAGAAAAAAAGCCAAACATGCCCAAGCGGCAAACCGCAACCACTGAACAGCTTGGGATCAGAAACACCCTGGACTGACCTTTCGAACCCCACTCCAACTATAGGAACGCCTGACTCACTCTTGAGGGAGGGGGGACAAAACTGGATTTGGCCAGGAGTGGAGACTGATCCAAGCATTATTGGGTCAGTGGGATCATAGGACTGTCTGCTCTCTGCCCAGGGAGGGAATGGGGAGTTGCAGAGAAGAAAAATGACAAGATGTGGTGGGAGGGGGAAGGGACCTTGAAAAAAGAAAAAAGAAATTAAAAAAAAAAACAAAAAAAAGAAGTGTGACATGGCTCTGTTCTATGGTTTTTCATACCTGACCATTCGTCACCAAGTCCTGTTTCTGATACTTCCAGTTACATCTGAAGAAGCATGTCTGCGTGGGGAGGCGGGAAGAGGGCAGGTATAGTGGCACACACCTTCAATATCAGTAGTTAATGGAGAGACAGGAAGGTCTCTGTAGGCTTGAGACCAGCCTGTGTGAATAACTTTGGCATCTAACAGCACTCAAACTCCCATAGCGACAACATGCCCAACAGATATCTTGAGTGCTGCAACCTGACCATGTTACATAGCCATGCAGTGGCATCAGATTATGGACTGTAGGCACTGCACATACAAACCAAGGGAACCATATTAGGTTTATTAAGGAGGGGGTGGGAGGAAGGAAGAGAGGAGAGAGAGAAAGAGAGTAGGGGGTAGAGAGGAAGAGAAAGAGAGTCTCACACGTGGTTGGGGATTTTAAAGGTAGGCATGCCTACATCAGAGGCACTTTGGAGCCTCTGCAGGCGGGGGCGTGGCCACAGCAACGTAACAACCTAACATATATAGATCATGAAGGTGACAGAGATGTGAGCCAGCAAATGCTACAGACCAGCTGTCAAGCACTTCCACAATCCCCAAAGCTCCCACTGACCCCTATGTCTGCAGTGCCAACACAAGTCATGTTTTACCACCAAAAGGTCCAGTCTTCTTCCAGATGTGGCCCTAGGCCACCAAATAAACTTCACAAGGAGAACAAGAAAATTTGAAACTCTAAAGCTGTTAGAAAAACAAGTATAAACAACACTCCAAGACAGAGGCACAAGTAAGGAGTTTCTGAGCAGGAGTCAGTCACTCAGGAAATAAGACCAACAACTGATAAATAGGACCTTATGAAATTAAAGATTCTGTACAGCAAAGGACACAGTCAATTGACTGAGGAGGTACCCCTCAGAACAGACGAAAATTTTTGCCAGCTCTATATCTATCAGAGAAGTCACATCTAATATGTATAAAAAAACTGAAAACCTAAACATCAAGAAAACAAACAACCCAATAAAAAAATAAATTGTGGAACTATAGAGAGAATTTTCAGAAGAAAGACAAATAACCATGAAATACTTTTTCTAATATATTTAGCAATCTTAGCCATCAGAGAAATACAAATCAAAACTACTTTGAGATTGCATCTTTTCTCAGGCAGAGCAGCTTTCATTGAGAAAACAAATGGCAACAGATGCTAGTGAGAATATGGAGGAGGAAACTTGTTCACTGTTGATGGCGTGTAAACTTCTGCAATGACTATGGAGATCAATGTGTAGGTTCCTTCAAACAGTGAAAACAGAATTACACTACTTCAGGGCATATATCCAAAGGACTGTATATCTTGCAACAGAAGCATATGCTTATTCATGTTCATTGCTACTATATTTGTAATAGCTAGGACATGTTCTCAGCCTAAATAGCCATCAGCTGATAAGTGAATATATGGTACAACAGAACTTAAGAAAAATTAAATTGTAAAATGTATAGAAAAATAAGCAGAATTGAAAATTACTAAATGAGTGGAGTTCCAAGAGATGAAGACTGTTTTTTCTCTGGCATTCAGATCTTAGGTTCAACTTTTTATATTTGTATGTCTAAGTTGGCAAGGAACCTAGGAGAGGGCCATGAGTTGGAGGGAGGTTAATAAAAGGTGTTGCTATCTTAGCACATATGTGATATGAAAGTAGAAGCAAGCTAAAAGCAATGGAAAGGTTTAAGCAGGAGAAGGGATATAGGATGGAAGGAAAACAATGAGGGGGTTAAGAACACTAGACACTAAAAAAAAAAAAAAATCTTATGGAAACCTACTATCTTGCAAACTAATTAAAAATAAAGTTATAACAAAAGAAGAAACTAAAAATCGCATGGAAGTTACCTGCAAGAGTGAATAATATTGTTCCCAGAAGTGATATCCTGTCAAACTCAGTGCCAGATATGGGACAGTTCCCTTTGAGTTATTGATCAAGAAGGGACCAGAGGTCCCAAGCATTATAATATATTGTCAACACTCTTGCTGTCTACCAGGGATAAATAAAAAGACCTTGTTACTGAAGACAGCACATACTTTGGTTATAGGACATAGAAAAATTAATCTGGAACTGACATGGAAACTTTCTCTGCTGCTTACTTTTTGTAGTGCTTGAAAGTACCATGCCAGCTGATGGAGAATAAGTGTCAGCAACAGATGTGAATACTGCATGTTACAATGCCAACATGTTAGGTAAATGTGTCACTAAAACAATAGTGACATGGCTGCTCTGGGGTTAATCAACCACTTTTTAACTGTATTGAGGACTGCTCCACCAGGTCAAAGCCAGGGATTGGGGATATCGTAAACTCCATTGAGAGGTGGAACCTATCACTGATGATTTGCTAAATGGAAATGTTATCAAATTGTCTTCTAAATATTTATGTATATACCCGTTGATTAGTGCTGCTTTCAGGCTTTGTCAGAAAAGCTTCTCTTGGAATCTGGAATCAGTGAGTGAAGAGACTTATAACAGGTCAAAGTAATAGCAGTGAATAACTGTTGAGTAGTCCATCCTAAATGGAACAGGGAACACTGTAGAAGAAGGTATGGAAAGAATGTATGAGCTGGAGGACTGAGAGCACTGTGATGGAACACTGACTACCAGACACAGCAGCTATGGTTACCTACACAAGACTGGGCCCATAGACATTCCATCATGGTTGGAAGAGGGGCTAATAGGGCCCCATAGTTCCATGAACAACAGTAGACAGTTATGAAATTCTGTGGATTGTCTTTTCCTGTTTCTGTGATAAAAATACCTTGACAAAAACAACTTAAGGAAAAAAAGAGTTTATTTAGTTCACAGTTCCAGGTGATAGTTTGTGATGGTTAGTTTTAAATGTCAATTTACTACAATTTAGTCACTTGGGAATGGGTTCAATTGAGTAGATATCTTTTTTTATGTTGATCTGTGGGCTGTAGTGGATTATGAGAATGGTGAAAAGTTCTTACTTTTTCTGCTCAGCCTCTTTCAGTCCCCCTAAAGGAATGTCTCAGCAAGGTTTTTCTGCTTAGTTCCCCTAAACTGTTGGAAAGCTGGGACTAGTTGATTCAGCCGGGAGAGGGCAATCAGGCACATGGAACTATCTAGGTCACCCTTGTTATCAGTGCTGCTGGATTCCCCTTCTGAAGACACTGGCTCAGGACTTTAAGGAGGCCTAGGAAAGCTTCTGCCAGAATAAAAATAAAATGTGCTGTGTTTTTATAGAGCTGGAACTGGATGTGATTGGTGTGGTGGAGGGTTTATCATCTGGCTTTGTTCCTGTGGAGGTAATGGGGACACAGTGTTAGCAGATGCTGTCTGAGGATGAATTTAGCCACCACATTGTTAATCTGATGGTGCAGAGCATCCCTGCTGTGCCCTCTTCTCCCTCCCTGCCCCATTATTCTCCTCCCCCCTTCTTCCCATTGGCTTCTCTTTCTTTCTTTCACTTCCTCTCCCTCTTGTCCTCCTTCTCCTCTGCATTCTTATTTATTGTTGTGGATTTCTATTTTCTGGTTTGGATTGGGTTTCATCTTGTAGTCTGGGCTGGCCTAGAATTCTAGTGATCCTCCTGTGGTAGCAGGCCGTCAGTTCTTAGACAAAAGTGTAAGTCAGCATGACTAACTTCATCTTGTAGAAGCATTTCCTGGCTCTACCAAAGACGGTGATGGCTGTTCACATTATCATGTATTAATCCTGCAGGACATTTTTCATTGACCTAAAATATCCTGGGAATCATTCTGGCTGCTGGCAATCTGGGAGCTTTGTTTGGGAAATCTACTATAAACAGTGTTTTTTGTTTGTTTGTTTGTTTTTGACATTCTGTATGGACTGTTCAGACATCTTGTAGTCTTTTAGCTGGAAAAAGTATTTCATCACTGTCAATTTGGATGTCCCTGCTTCTTTTAGCTGGCCTCCAACTGCCCTCCTCCTGTGATTCCTTTCCAAGCTGGTGTGTTTTCAAGATGATCCTACACCTTCATATTTTGCATAGTGTGCATTTTTATCTAGAGTTCAGAAAACTGCAAAACAGGCTTCTAACTGATTGAAACTTTCTCCATAAGATCAAAAAACAATAAAAAGTTGAAAAATTGAGACACTAGAACAATTCTCAAGAGAAATGTTAGAGGCTACAGCCTAGTCTTTGAAGGACCAGAGAAGTGCCTCCAGTTTTGAACCCCAAGCTTCAGTTTGAGACAGACCTGCCTGGGCCCTGCCCAGGTACAAAGTCCAAACAGGAAATGTTTTAGGAGCTAATAGTAATTAATCATGGAATGTCCCCACCCTGGAGATAATCTAGGGAAGGTTTGGCAATAAGCTGGCTATGATAACAGAGGAATTCTGAAAAGTCCCCAAACGCTAGCTAATCAGGTACTAAGACCCCCTAATTAATGTATAACCTTGTGATTGTTGCCTTTAAAAACCCAGCTTGCTAAGGCGTGAACACCTCCTTTGGCCACTCTCATGCCTATGTGCCCAATAGATGTCCTTGTGTTGTGACTCATAATTTTCAATAAACCTTGCTGTTACATTTCCGACTTCTCTGTCTCTGGTGGTCTCTCTGGGAGGTCAAGCTTTGAGCAGAACATTACAACAGGTCCACACCCAAAACAGTTCTCCCAAGACCAGCAACAGTAGGGTTCTTAGAGTAGCCCTTGATATTTTCCTGCATAATACTAGACTGCTGGGTAGGTTGCCTGAGCCTTCAGTGCCAGGCAGGACACAACAGAGAGCACAGAACACATACATCACCTTCAGAACTGAAGATGCTGGATGATGTAAAGAGTATGTGCTATACTGCCTGTGGAACCTGAGGGACCTGTGTCTCCTGTGGGACTTATGTCTCCTGTAAGCCCTGTGGGCCCTGTGGGATCTATGTCTCCTGTGGAACCTGTGTTCTCTTTCTGTCTACAAGTCATAAAATAAAGCATGACATAGGCTGAACCTATGAGATTAACCAGGAATCTCGTCTGAAATTGAGATGTAATTTACTCAATATGAAGTCAATTCTGTCTTTATTTTTATTGTTGATAGCATGATTTTTAAAAGTTACCTCGAAAGTTTTTCTGAAACTTAGTGCAAATTAAAACCAGCAGAGGAAGAAGCAGGGGCTAGAAACATGACTCAGCAGTTACCAGAGCTTACTGCTGTTCCCAAAGACCTGAGTTCAAAAGTTCCTGTACCCATGTTAGGTAGTTGATGACCACTCCTAACCCCAGCTCCAGGGAATCTGTTGTCCTCTTCTGGCCTCCATAAACCCCAGGCATTCATGTGATGAACAGATACAAATGCAGATAAATCACCCGTGCACACAAAATAATAAAGAACAAAAAAGAAGAGGAATAAATATAGCTCAATTGTCACCTTACCTTTTCAAGACTGGGTGGGTGGATGGGTGGATGGGTGGATGGGTGGCTAGTCCTTATCATCCTCTTCTCCTTGATCTTCTCTCCTTACTTCTTCCAAAATGGACCCCTGGATGTAAGAAGTAGGTGTAAATGAAGAGGAACAACATACTTAGATTTTTCCAACTGTCTTGGTTACTGTGCCATTCTTGCAAAAAGACATCATGACCATGGCAACTCTAACAAAAGCATTTAACTGGGGCTCATTAACGTTTCAGACATTTAGTCTATTTTCATCATGGCAGGAAACATGGTAACACACAGGTGCTGAAAAAAGAGCTGAGAATTTTATATCTGGATTGAGATGTAGAAGTTGTGATACCCTTTGTCCAATAAGGCCACATAACTCCAACAGATCGTACCCCCTAGTCCCTGTTTACCTGTGATTAGCACCAGAGTCCTCTTCTTCCTGAACAGAAGGAGGCTCAGTGAGGCTCAGTTTCATACTGAAGGGATTTTGTAAAACAGAATTTCATTTGCTTGCTTTCAGGGAAAAAAAAAAAAGAGAAAAATGAGATTAGAATAGGTTTGACTTCTGCCCACAAACTTGGAAGCAGCTATAAACATATGCTCTTTTTACATTACTGATTGTAACAGTGAGGTGACAGGTCTTACTATTTCATAAGGTTGAAGAAGAAAATGACAATAATATTAGAGCAACCTCAACATGTAAAAGTAACACAAAGCCAAGAAGATAAAAACACGTAAGAGTAAAAATTAGATCCTTGCACCTGATTATGCACCTGAAAATTCCATCTCAGGTCTTTTCTCTCCCACCACTTTCCACCTGTTTTGTGACAGACTCCCATTTAACCCATTCTGGTTTTGAATTTTCTGTGTAGCCAGAATAGCTTTGGATTCCAGACCATCCTGCCTCTGTGTCCCATGTTCTACAATTAGTTACATACCATCATGTCTAGTTCCTGAATTGCTTCTTGGATGATTGTTGTAGTAAGTTTTTCCACGGACCGTTTTGGGTCTGGGAGGTTTGCAACCTGGCGTACGTGCGGCGCCGGCGGTTTGGAACCTGGTCTGCGCGCCCGCGGCTTTTGTCCCCCAAAGAAAATGAATCACATGCTTATATTAACTTTATACTGTTGGCCAATGTCTTAAGCACATTACTAGCTAGCTCTTTCATCTTAATTCAACCCATTTCTATTAATTTGCTCACCACGTGGCTTCCAGCCCGTGGCTAGCCGGTACCTCTACATATGTGTTCCTCTTGGGGGTCCGATGCAGAGTGAGTTAACTCCACCCTCCTTCCCTACCTGGCTGCCTCTGATTCTCCACCTACTTCTACGGTGTCCTGCATGGGTCCAAACAGTTATTTATTTACATCATACAGAAAACATTCTACCACAGATGATGATATTTGGAACAGGAAAATAATTCATGCTATAAGACTGATTTTAAATTTGTTAAAAAAATTTTAGTGTGTTTACTTATATTGGTTAAATGCCAACAATAACTCCCATGCATCATGTTAATATAACTCACTATCATATGTTTCCTATAGGGATTCAGATCAAGACCTATTTGAAATCTTTTAAAAGTCTATCAAAACCCAGGGGCTGGAGAGGTGGCTCAGAGGTTAAGAGCGCTGACTGCTCTTCCAGAGGTTCTGAGTTCAAGTCCCAGCAACCACATGGTGGCTCACAACCATCTATAATGAGATATGGTACCCTCTTCTGTACACTGTATACATAATAAAAATAAATGAATATTTTTTTAAAGAAAAGTCTATCAAAATCCAATGGCAGATATTGATATTAGCCGAGATAATAGTAATTCAGTCAGCAGCCTTTGGGAAAACGTAGAGAAATCACAATAATGCTTCAGATTATTATTAGCTTACATTTAGCTTCTGTTAGTTTTTATTTTAAGAAAATTTGATTTGTAGAAGAACTCTGCTGTAGAGGGTGTTCTCACAGGCACTGTACCCAAATTCCTGTGTCCCTAACATTACACCTTTACATTACATAACTTTATTCAGTTTTTCTTGGTGTTTACAGGATGTTCCCTTTTCTGCTCTCAGATTCTACCTAGGATCCCAGATCTGGCCATTGTGCTTGTCAGGACCTTCCTGACTGGTAGACTTTTTTAGACAGTTCTTGCTTGTATTTAATGACAAATTCTTCAGCACCAAAGTCTTGGCTCTTACTTCCTCCTAATTGACCGATTCAATTATTTACAGGCTGATGAGATGTCTCAGTGGGTAAAAGTGCTTCAGTATAAGCCTGTTGGTCCAAGTTTAGTCTCCAGATGTTGTGTAATGAAATGTCAAAGGAGAGAACAGATTCCATAATTATTTATGTCAGTACAGATGTACAGATGTACAAGTATTAGAACTTTAAAACCTGGACTATAATATAATCGTATGTTGTTTCTCTTGCTGCCTCCACAATTTTAGCTTTGGTCTTTGGGATCTTTTCCATTTGGATGCTGTGTTTGTTTGTGGGAATACCCTTCACACCATAGTATTTTGAAAGCACATCCTCACTATTGATACTTTAGACTTTAGACAGTTCCAGAATCACCTATTTTTCCAAGGAGCCTAATTTTTTTTTTTATTGAAGACAACTACTTTCCTTATTTTGATCTGAGTGGTAGATATGCATACACTTGTCTCTACTCATCTGTGGAAACAGAGCAAGAAATTGTGTCATGCTAACTATGATATTGTGGAGAGCTGTGTGTAGCCACACCTCCACCTTCCCAATGGTGAGCGCAAACAACTCCATATATGGCTAAGACTGAGGATCTGGCTTGCTTCCGTGTACCTGGACCTATGGGACGTGGCATACTGGGGTTGGCTGCCCAGAGGCTATTTAGGCTGCGGGCGGGTTTCCCCGTGGTCAGAAGGAGAAGGAATGAGAGAGAACATGTAGCAAGTCAGTCAGTCCCTGTCATAAGTAAGTAAGTCAGAAGTCAGAATTCAAGGTTCCTGAATAAAACTGCTGAAAGAAGAGCTGGGTGTCGCGTCTTCCTTGCAGGACAAGGTGGCGCGCAACAAGATATGTTTGTGCTTATCTAATAATCTGCCTACGTTGAGCTAGATAATGAATTTTTATTGACGTTTCCTAAGGAATCCATTGTCACAGGAATAATTCTAGTATCTTTGATTGTTTGTAAACATGGAGAGACCTAACTCTCACCATCTACTATCTACTTCCTTGGTAGTTTAGTTCAGCTCTACACTTAGAAGTGGCATCAAAGTTTAGTCTGTGACATCGTGAGCGTTACAATATCAGGAACCCTGTCACAGATCCGAAGCATTTGTAGACATTGTTCATTTCTATAGTTACTTAGGTTGACATGTCTCTCCTATGTTTGCATCTTGGCATAGCCAAGACTAAAAGACCAAAGATTTGCCACCTAGGCCTGGTAAATATAGCACAGGAAGTATTTTCAAAATAATTTCCTCAAGGAAAAGAAAATGGGGAATTTACATATTCATGTATGAAGCATTTAGGAGATGTATACATACCTAAGCAATGCTCAGTAAAGGTGTCTGTTCTTGAGCTGGTTAAGGTCACAATGTGAGAAAGGATGGTAGGCATATTTTTTGTTTATGGAACACATTTAAAAGATTTAAGTAGTGGGCAAAAATGCATCTCAGCATGCTCAGGTTGCATCATAAAGCTTTAGTTAAAACTAAAGGAAAGGACAACCTGAAGGAAGCATAAAGCTTGCCCCTAGGGTTGTCAACCTCAGTTAGCAAGCCCTTCCTTCCATAGCCCAGGTCATACATTTCTCATGTCACCTAGTTTTACTACATTCTGTATTTCATTCTAGGATCACAATATTCTAGGACTCAGCCTACCCCCCACCACAGTATGTGTGTGTGTGTGTGTGTGTGTGTGTGTGAGAGAGAGAGAGAGAGAGAGAGAGAGAGAGAGAGAGAGAGAGCAAGCCTGGGGCTCTAAGTCATTGGATCCCTGACACTGGGCAAGCACTCTATTCCTTAGCCATATTGCTTCCTTATTGTAAGACTTCTTTTTAGATCTTTTTTTTATGTTATTTTTAGCTTTCTAAGTGAAGATCTTGCTATGCAAGCCAGGCTGGCCTGGAATTTACTTTGCTCTTGCTTTAGCTTCCCTGGTGCTAGGATTATAGGTGTAGGACACTGGGCCTGCCTTGGATACATTCTCCTAATGCAAAGTAATTTGTTTTTTGTGGTGATATGTTACATATTTAATAAAACCTGGAATATCAAGAGATCAACCCACAGTCAAAAACTAGGCAGAGGTAGCTTTGGGAGTTCCAGGGATAACAGAGCAGTGACAACCCACGTAGCTCTGGGAGTTCTGGATCTCTGTGAGTACAAGGCCAAACAGCTGGGCTTCAATGGCACACACCTTTTATCCCAGCACAGGGAAAGCTGGGAGTGGTGACCTACGCCTTTAGTCCCGTAATTTCAGAGACAGAGATCTTTCTGTGTTTCGGTGAGTTCAAGGCTGACTACCAAATTGAATATCTCTTGCCTTTAATCCTAATTTAAATGGGATACAGCTGGGTGAGAAGGGTATTTAAGTCAGGATTAGAAAAAACAACATCGATCAGGAGTGAACCTGAGGAAGCTGGAAGACAGCTGGGTGAGATTTGACTGTTGTGTTTCCTCTCTCTGATATTTCAATCTTTCCCTAATATCTGGCTCTGAGTTTCTTTCATTACAACTAGAATTTGTGCAACAGTTTTTCTCTTTCTTTTCATTCTCATAATAGTATCTTTTACAATGCAGAAAGTTTAAATTTGTATAAAGTCCAATTTATAATTTTTTCTCATTGCTTGTGCCTTTGGTGATGAATTGAAAATCTCATCATTAAACCCACGCTCTTTCTAAACATTATATCTTATGTTTTATGGTAAAGTACTCATTTGTGAAAAGTATACAGTTCATCATCTCTGTTTACCTTTTTTGGTACATGAGAGTCTAATTTCTTCAGCAGTAAATTTTAAACAGACTGCATTTCTTCATATGAATTACCATTGCTTTTCTGCAATGGTATTTAGGAATAATAAGAATTGGTTTAAACTTTTTAATGACTTATATTTATATTCTCTCTCTTTCTCCCATGAATCTATGTATGTTTATATGTATCTCACTGTCCAGATGTTTGGAATATTATGAAAATAAGTACATGTTCCTCATCTAATCTTAAAAATAACCCTAATGAAGTAGATAGACTTCAAGAAAAAAGACTTCAGGAAGAAGGAATGAAGATACCAATTTGAACTGAGTAGGCTTCAGAGAGTGGATATAAATTAAAAGCCAACATAGAACATATATGCTATATTTTCAGTACTTTACATGTACATATAAACACATATAATGTAGGTATATACAACTGCAGCTGTCCTTTTCTATCCTGGGAAACTGGTTCCAGGACCAGCCTCAATATCAAAACCCAAGAATGTTCAAATTCCTTCATAATACAGTACAGGATTCTCATGATTCTTAAACATCCTTGTATGTTTTTATTATCTCTAGTGTACTTAGAGTGTTAGATATTGGCCTAAAATTCACCTGACTCCTGTCTTTGCTTCCCACTTGTGGGATCTCAGGTGTGTGCCACTAAACCTGCCATGGATATGATCTTCTAGTGCAAAATAATGAGGATTTTAGTATCTAAATACCAGATATAGTGTATTGTTTAGTGAATAATGACAAAAAAGTGTTTATAGGCCTTTATTTGAGATGCAAATTTTAAAATTTACTCTTACACAACTTTGTACATATATATAAAATGTCTTTTATCCTATCCCCTTCATTATCTTCTTATTCATTTTCCTCTCTTACTATGGCCCTACTTCTTCCCAGAAAGGCCCCTACTTTCACTGTGTGTGTGTGTGTGTGTGTGTGTGTTTGTGTGTGTGTGTGTGTGTGTGCACACGCACGCGTGCATCCCCACTATGTTTAACAATGTTGCCTGCATGAGCATGGGTGTAGTAGAATTTACTTAAGCAAGAACAATCCAGCAGTGGTTACACCACTGAGAAAAATGACTGTATTCATCCTAGAAACTATTAAGTGGCCTACAGCTTCCTAAGCTGTGGTGAGGCATCAGGAACCCCTCTCTCATTTGTGAAAGAATGTTGCTGGGCCTAGTCTTGTGTAAGTAACCACAGCCGCTGTGAGTTCATCACTAAAAGTTTATTGTGTCATACTCAGAAGACTGTGTTTCACTGCACTCCTCTATTCTTTACACCCACTCTTGTAATTTTTCCTGAGCCTTGGAAGGGGTGATATAGAAGTCTAGTTTAGTTTTCAAACCTCAGCAGTCATCTATTCCCAGCACTGTGACCAGTTATGAGTCTCGGTATTAACCATTCTCTACTGTAAATAGGAGCTTCTCTAACCAAGCCTGAGAACAGCATTTGATCATGGGCATCAGCATAAATATGTAAAAGACAGTTTGATACCATGTCCGTTTATCAGAATATCTAGGTTCTATGACCTCCCCAGCCATTTTTAAACTAGGTTTTCAGAATCGTTATGAATTCCCTTCTTAGGAGTGGTCTAATCCAATTAGAAAGAAGGTAGTGCTTGCTCCCTTAACATGCAAGCCACTATTGCATCTGTGTGCACATCTTTTAGACACAATTTAAAAATTAGTTTCTTCTAAAGTTGGCTGAATCCACAGATATGTAACTTTCAGAATATGGAAGGTCACCACATAAATATGCATATGTGCTGGTGGGTGTGGATAGTATATATTTTAAATATATAGCAGGCTCAGAATGGTGACAATCCTTGTTTAAGGGAACTGTTCAGAATAGCATGTGTAGATAGTGAAGTTGATGGTGACAGCGACACAGGTGCCAGATAATGTCACCACTGAAAACTGCTTTGGATGACCGTGCTTCCACTGTGAGCCATGATACCACCTTTATATTTGAGCACAGGACTGACCGAAATCTTACCAGTTTGTATGAATGTGGTTTGGAAGAGAGCAGAGACTAGCATCTAGTTAAGGAGTTTGCTACAACTGCTCGGGTCAGATTTCAGAGATAAGGAGAGTGGCAGGTGGAGCAAGATGCATCACAGAAACCCAAAGTGAAATAGTCAATTTTTAGCAGTATACTGATTTTCTGGTCTAATAATTTATCCAGAAATTGAATCAGCACTGCCATCTATTGGTAGATTTTTCCCAATCTAGTTCTTCCCTGCAAAACGACTAAAATTTTACAGGACAGTAGTAGCCCCTAATTGGTAGAAAATGAAGTCCAAGACACACAAGAGAGATCTGAAACCACAGAGCAGAAACACACACACACACACACACACACACACACACACACACACACACACAAATGCACGCATGCACATATTTCTTATACATACATGGCTGTGATGAACTCTAACCTTTGTATTAGGCACAGAAAGAAGATCATAACCAACAGGACAATAGAGCAGCCATAAGAACACACTGTAGTATAAGCTGAGTGGCTGTATTTCCAGTCAGCTGGTATCTTCCTATACCATGCGGGTGCCCTTCTAGTGATGGTGAGATGGCACAAAGCTTATGAGATCTAGTGAAGCAGGGTCAAAGTTCTCTGGAACATCCTATTATCTTCAAGTAGAACACATTTTCTCTAAACAAACAATACTTTCCCTAAGTTTTCTCTGAGACAGAGCCTTGATAGGCTCAAACTCATACTCCCCATGCCCAAGCCTTGTGGCTATAATGACAAGAGTGCTTCATCATGCCAGTTTTCCATTTTCATTCTAATCAAGCATTTAGCACACATCAAGGCTGTATCATTTGCTATATAAAGTAGTAGCAAGTAGCATAAGAAGCATCAGTCTTTTGTTCTTTATCTTCTTCTACTCTTGTTAGCAAAATCACCATATCATTTTCCCCTTACTGTATCAAGAGTTCTTTTTACTACCAGAAAACACATATAATTTTACTCTGGACAAATCTGAATAGCCAGCATCACTCTTTTGTGTTTGGAGGTACAACAGCTAAGTGGCTAATAGATCATCAGCATATGACTCAAATCCTATGCAGGACTTGAGATTTCTCCAGACTGCTAGAATGGCACTTAATATGAAATGTGTTTTATTTATGTCTGTCATCTAACATTTAACATTTTTAGTCTGTGGCTGACCTTTGGTAACTAAAACAAAGAATGAAAATCACATAGAAGAGGAGACTGCTATATATTGAAAAGATTACTGCTTATGTCTCTTACCCTGCTTGGCCGTCAGTGCTTGAGATCCCATCAGTGTTCTGAGGAAAATGAAGAGAAATGTCCTTTCTTCAGGCTGGAACAGTTGGATAGCAATACTTGCAAAACATCCGTCTGCTGACATATAAAATGCAGTGTAATATCCCAGAGAGGAATTTAATGGGGCAAGTTTTCCTTGCACTGACTGAAGTGTCTATCCAGAAAGAACATTCACGGAAGGCAAGTTTTAGAGGGATCTAAATATGAACCCACATGTCCACTGTAGTTAAGAGAACATACAGTCTTAGAGTCTTCTATGTCTAACAAATGGTTTAACAGTTAATTATGCATGCATTAAGCAGGGAAATTTTCTGAGAAACAAAAGAAAGCAAAATCTCATTTGCAAGTAAAAGCCTTCCATCTCCTTAAATGTAGAAGATAGGAGTTTATTAAGGAATCAAGCAGAGGAAGAAGCAGTTGTTTTCTTGGCCCAGTGGAGGAGAGCCAGCTCTAAATGGTTATCTGGACATTCTAAAGGGAAGACTCAAATGCAGGAGGGGATTCAGGAAACCCTGGGCTTCAGGGATTCCTGCCTCAGCGCTTACTGTCAAGTGGGTGAATAGTAAGCCCAGCCATAGCAGGTACCTAAAAAGAGTAGCTTATTACTCTTATTTACAGGGAGGGAACCACTTAGTGACTGCTGAGATATGAAGACCCCTTTGTGGTCTAGTACGCTACACTATCACATTTGTCTGCTTCTATAGTCTACTCTAATATGGCTTACCAGCAGCTTAACATAAATTGTTGGTCCATGTATTATGACTAGTTTTTCTGTTATTTTAAGCACTGAACAACAATATTTAAAATATTCAAGAGCAGTGTTAATGGTAAATTTGAAGGTAATCATACATAAGAAAAGTATAAAAATTAAAAAATTCTCATTATATTTAGTGTGTGTGTGTGTGTGTGTGTGTGTGTGTGTGTGTGTGTGTGTGCATCTGGAAAGGCACATTCATGCAGAGGATCACTTTGAGGAATCAATTCCCTTCATCTACCATGTGGGTCCCAGGGATCAGACTCAGGTTCTCAGGCTTGAAAGCAGGTGCACTTACCTCCTGACCTATCTCAATAGTTCCATAAATATTATTTTATTATATTAATGATGTGCCTATGCAATGTCTATGACACCTGAGTACAGGAATTATTGCAATGTGGTATTGGATTCCCTCCTGTCTCTTTGGTTTTATTGTCATTATGCTGTTAGTGAACAAGTGGTTTCTTGGTTCTTTTGTTATTTTTTTTCTGAAGAATGACCAAAATCAAATCTTTATTTTTTCATACCTGTATAAATGTGATCCAAATGTGTCCACCACTAGTTTTTCCAAAAGAAACATGCTATAAATAAGCAAGCTACAACTGCTCACTGTTATGTATGGACTCCCTAGATTTCTCATTGGGCTTAATTATAGACCACTCACAGAAATAGCTTTTTAGTATCAAGTGCAGCATGATGTTAAGCCATTTTAGCAACAACAAAACCTTCAGTTCCTGGGTGGTGCTTTACAGTTTAATTTTCTCTAGAAAAGCACTTTAATTTTGAAGTATTTTAATAAAATTCCAATATTTTTCCTTAAAAACTACCCAGCCACTTTAGAAGCTGATACGTGCTCAGGGTAGGGAGACCTTTATTGAAGACTGTCTCTTTCTCTCTCTCCATCCTTGTTTCTTCAGTATCTGAACTCAAAGCTATGGGAGATGGGTGAAGGCACTGGGGTAGATTTCTGCATAGTTACAAATGTTTCTTTCCTTTCCACTTCATCCAATTATGCTTCTTAGTAACAGCAGAATCCCAGCAATAATGTAAAGATGTCTGAGACTGAACATGTAGGAGTTCACAGCTGTGTGTAAATAAGACTTTTCAAAAATAATTCTGTCATAATTGTTCTTAAAACTGACCCTATGGTGGTACCTGCTATTAACCCCAGCCCTGCGGAGGTAGAATCAGGAAGAACAGTAACAAAGTCATCCTTAGATTCATGAAGAATTAAAGTCCAGCCTGGGTTACAGAAGGCCCTACTCAAACAAACATACATATATACATGCAAAACCCACAAACCACTTCTGGTGTATTTGCATAAGACACATGGTATAGTCTTCATCTCTATATGGATATACCCCTGCTGGTCAGCTTTGTGCTGCTAGAATGAAATGCTTGAGATATTTACTAGGTAAACAGAAGCTCATTTGGGCTCACAGGTCTTCAGCCCAAGGTTAGGTGGTCCTATATTTTGGGCCTCTGACAAGGGTGGCACACTGGGGTCTGCATGTTAGAGCAAGGGCTCACAGATTCAGGAAGAGGAGAGAGACAGAGGAAGGGGCTGGGAGAGATACTCAGCCCCTCACTTTTTTTTTCCCATGGAGGCTTTTTATTTATATGCTTTACATCTCTTGAAAAAGCCCCAAGAATTTCCCCCTGTGTGTTTTCATCTTGCTTCTTTGTGGCCCATGATACCTTCTGAGGTCGTCAGTACAATAAGCCAAGCTGACGGAATGGGAGCAGATTGTTCTGCCATTTTTCTAGGTCTTTGAGTTGCACGTTAAATCTAGGACTTATCCCCCCACACTTGATCAACCTGCTTGTGAGGTTCACCATGAATTTCCCAGTTCTGTGGTCATCAATGATTTCAGATTCACCAATGCAACCATGCTTCATCATCACGGTCAGAAACCAGATGATGATCTGGGAGCAGGGTCGGATGAGGACCTGGCATTTGCCTCTTTTCTTAGCATTGTTGATGCTCTTGAGGGCATCAGCCAAGACATTCATATGTACCATGGTGATGACGTGGAAAGATGGAGGAAAGAGAGTGGAAGGGCTGAACACAGGGAGTTATGGGCAGCCCCTCACTTTCTAAAGGCACATGGCATCTTCCAGTATTGCTACCACTATAATGATCAAGTATTTGGTCATGGACTTGTGGGGGAAATGTAAGCCATAATAGTACTGGAGCATCTTTCTTGTGAAGTCCAGTCTGTTTCTTCCCTTTGGGGGTGGATTATCAATCAGCATGCAATCAATAAGCACAGTTCACAAACAAGTAAAGTGTAGCATTTGTATACTGGAAGATCACTTCTTACCTGGCCTCAATTAGAGAGGGAATATGAATAAGGAGTGTTGTACAGGGAGACAACAAGTTGATATCTTTGCCACCAAATATATTTCATTTAGATCTTACAAGCAGGATGTCTTCTTTTTTGTTTATCAATTTGGAGGGAGAAAGGGGCAGAGATAAAGAACATATGAGGTATATCTGAAGGCATTGTGCAGGCATGGATGGACTGTTCAAATGGCACAAAGATAGACCAGAGCCCAGAGGGAGGGTGGCAGCAGAAGCTGCTCTGGGGAAGAACAGAGTCCTGTAGCCTAAGTCCTGGTTCCTGTTTGTGCAGCCCTGAAAGCCACTGGAAACCCTGGCCAGCTGTCATGATAAAGTCTCAGTTTTCTTAAGTGACATACATAGCTATGTGGCTGATGAAGAAATTTATACTTGTCACTTGGCAGCTGTGTTTTCTGATGGTCAGAATACTTCTTTGTGATTAAAAGTTCTTCAGGAGGCAGATGGCCTTTCCTGCTATATAAAAAGCCAAGGTGAGACCAGCCATGATGATGTATACTTTTCTAGAAGAGGATGGAGGCAGCTCTCTATGAATTCAAGATCAGCCTACAAATTCCAGGCCAGCCATGGGTCTGAGACATTGTCTCAAACCAACAAATCGACAAACCAACAAATAAACAATTTAAGCACCAGAGCATTTTCTCACACTGGTTTAGAAAAATGAGTCTATATCCTCAGAAGACCACAACATCATTATAATATTAGGACTGTGGCTTTGCTGCTCCCTCTACATACTTTGTAGGCTTCATTAGAGAATTATTGAAAACATACTCTAAAAGAGATCTGTTTCCTCATGATTTGAGAGGGGAAAGGGTTATCTTACCTCCATAACTGTTCCACCTACCTTCTGAATGTTCATGAAAAATTCTTTAAACTCCAAATTGCAGCACTCACTGTAATGTACCCCTCTTCTACTCAGATCATTCCATCCAATCTATGTATTGCTTGCCTTTTCTTTTCATAAAAGTTTTGACTAGATCTTTTTTTTTCCATGATAAGAACAGAGAACCTACTGTATCACATGTATGTTCAGCATTAGTCCTAGTGACCACCTAGGATGCTGTACTGTGCTGGCCTGGATCAGTTAATGTCCACAGACAAAGAACTGTTGTGCTTATGGCTACACACTGTCAGTTTATGAATACAGGATGTCCCACTTACTTATATTGCCTCAAAGAAAGTAAAGTTTATGCTAAAGTTGAATGTGAACTAATCCAAAAATATTAAAATACTGTGACAAAATACAGGCAAGTCTTAAGAGCATGGGTGCTAGCAAAATAATTCCTGTGGATAAGCTGGCATCAGAAAAGTTTCAGGACAAGTTTGAATTCATTCTGAGGCTCAAAAGTTTTGATATAAACTATGACAGAAAAGTTGACAAGCATGTAATTGCCAGACAAGTTCAAGTGTGTTGGCTTGAAAAAGAATGAATACTTTTTTAATATAATAGTTTCCAGGCATCATGGTGTCTCTTCACAGCACTAGAACAATGAGGGAGAAAGTTGTACCAAGAGAAGTGTACTGCTGCTTGTTGGAGTAATATGGAAGTGTTTGTGACTTTGTACTAAAAAATCAGTTGGATATTTTAAGAGGGTACTTAATTGGCCATCCTAATAGAAGCATGAAGACACTGTGAGGAAATTTTGAACTGTGGGAGCTCAGCTCAGGAAGTTTGAGGCAAAGAAAACTAGTAAGCACCCTCAAGGCCATTATTGTAATATTTGGCTAATTTCTATACTTGCTCTAAACATATACCGAAGGCTAATTGAAGAGTTTTGTATTGATGGCATTGGCAGAGGAGATTTCAAGATAGACTAGCATTGACTGTATCAAGTGGTTATTAGTCACTCTTATAAAGACCTACAGTTAAAAGGAACAATTCAGACAAGGAGAAATACAAAATGTACAGTGTGAGGAGAAAGAGAGAGAGATACAAAGCTGAAAGAGTAGGCTGGAGAGATGGCTCAGTGGTTAAGAGCACTGACTGCTGTTCCAGAGGACTGAAGTTCAATTCCCAGCACCCACATGGCAGCTCACAACTGTCTGTAGCTCCAGTTCCCAGTTCCAGGCAAACACCAAGGCAAATAAATAAATAGATAAAGTTTTTTTAAAAAAAAAAAAAAAAAAAGCTGAAAGAAAAGTCTAAAGCTAAATGGAATAAGTGCCAGTGACCTCAGTGCAAGACTCCGCCCAGCTAAGCTTGTGGGAGGGATTAAAGGAAAGCTTACACAGGGAAGATAACCATTAACATCAGAAAAATAATGTACTTACAATTGAAAGCAGCAGTCACATTGCAGCCTCAGAAAACAGTAGGACATGGTAGCTCTAGCCACTGGTCACATTGTTCTAGCTTTAGTGATCAGGAAAAAGAACAGGGGAGGCATATATTAATTATAAAATATTATGCTTCATCAATATTTTCATATATATCATATTTACTTCTAACTCCTCGCTTTGGTCCTCCTGCCATTCCTGCTGACCCCTTTCTTTGCAAAACTAGTCTTCATTCCACCTTCAGATCTTTTGTTCTGGTAAACCAATGAGCTTTCATTAAGGTTGCTTATGTGACTATGGACAAGGAGTATTTACAGGAACATGGGCAACTTCCCACAGGCTACATCACTGAAGAACTGTCTCCTTCTACACCAACAACATTCAACTTCTAATAGCTCTCGGGGGAACAGAAGGCTTCATAAGCCCCTCTCCCATTTGTGAGAAAATGTTGATGGGACCAAGCTTGTGCAGGTCTTACATAGGTAATCAAAGATGCTGTGCTATGCCCTGGTCTTAGATTTCAGACTATAAAAGTGGGAAAGAATTTGTCTGTACATTCAGCTCTTGCTTCCTGACTGTAGATGTGACATGATCAGCTTTTGCAAGCTTCTGCCTCAACTTCCCTGTGGAATGAATTGAAGCTATATACCATGTACTCAAATACTTTCTCTCTAACGTTGCTTTTGCCAAAGCATTTAATCTCACCATCAGGAAAAGGATCTAAAAGAAGGGACCCCTGGCAAAGAAAGTAGCTGTGAAACTGTGAGATCTACAAGGTAGAGGTACTTTTGGCAACTGCTATTTCCAGCTCTCGTCTGTTATTTGAATAATTTTCCAATGCACTAACCTTGAGTAGATAAAATTCACTAGTGTGTTACTATGTTGTATAATGATATTTTTCCCTAGAAAATACAGTAGCATTTCTGGATTAGTAATATTTATAATACTTCATTTCTTAATTATCCCTCATTTGTTTTGTCCATGTATTCAGTTTCTTTGTTTGGCAGAATTTTGCAAAGTGCATGTAACCCATTATGGATTCCACTGCCTCTGCTGGGTTTGTACTGACTTGTTTTTGGTATAGTTGGCCCTAACTTATGTGAAGAAAACAGGTATATCATGATAGAATAGTGTGTGCTCTGTGTGAAATTTAGAGGGAAACCCAGATTCAATAAATAACAATTTTAAAATATTAAAATAAGTAGCCACTGTTAAAATGGTAGTGGGGCCTTGTATCCTGTTAAGCTTGTTTCCCTCAAATTCTAGTTTATTGGGTGGCAGAACACAGCCCAAGCACGGAATCATATTAGGAGATTTCTGATTGCTTGTGAGAAATTTCTAAGGGGTCAAAGCAAGAGTCATGTGACCTCAGTTTCTCCAAAACCACAAAATGTTCTTAGATTATGTTTTTGTGCCTCTCCCAGGCATTGCAGATGGGTGTGATTTTACTTCAAATTATTCATTACTGCTAACTATTGTAATCTGTTTACATGTCTCTATGGAAAAACAATTTTTCTCTGTGGTGCTGGTCTGATACCAGAAGGTAGCCCTTATGATTGGACACTTTACTTATTTGACTTTTCTTGACCCTCAGAGTATAAATTGTTTGATGCCCTGAATAAAGCTGAGTATTGCATGAGTCTTTTCTCCACATCATTTTTAGTTTTTTCTCTTTACAGGCTCCACTGCCTCTAGAGCGGTAAACAACTGGAAACCCATATTTGACTTGGTTTTTCTTGATGGGATTCCTCCCTGCTTTCTAAATAAAATGCTTTATTTAGAAAAGATAAAGAGCAGTGGTGCTGCATATCTTTAGTTCCAATAGTCTATAGGCATAGGAAGGCAAATCCCTGAGTTCAAGGACACCCAGGTCTACAGAGTGAGTTACTGGACAGCTAAGGTTATACAGGGAAACTCTGTCTCAAAAACCAAATAAATAAATTGAAATAGAAATAAACCTAAAGGTAGAGATTATCTAATATTCAGTACAGCAAACAAAAGACCTATGCTATCATAAAACTGTATGAAGCATTAATAATAGTTGGCTAAAAGAAATATGATAATTCATAAATATATTATTAAGTAATAAATGATCTTTCTCACTTTTTACCTTACTTTTTTTGCTTACTTTATAAATACTTAAATCACATCTATACTATACATTGAAAACTCTGAGGAGTTTATAGATGAAAAAGATGAAAAATTAAATGTATTTCTTAAATCTTTAAGACCTATACAATTCAAAGTTAATGGGAAATAATCATACAAACTAACTACTGGTAAGGTGTACATGTATCATCTCTCATGGAGAATGGTCTGACACTAATCCCTACTAATATCTTCTAGAGAGAATCCAGGTCAGGCAAGAACTGCCTAGACACATCCACTGCTGGGAGGTGAAGGCTGTTTGCACTGGTGATGTGGGCTGCTGAAGAGCAGGGGTGTAGACTGGGGGTTTCCATCTGACCATCTGGACATGAATATCCTATTTTCTATTACTATGTCTAAGTATCTGAGGTAATCCATCTGAAAAGAAGACATGTCCATTTACCTGAGTTGTGGAAGCTTCTTGCCTATTTTTGTTAGGATTGCAGTGGTGCAGTGCATTACAGGGGAAGCATGTGGCCAGGGGAGCTGCTCATCTCCTGCTCATGGAGGCCTGAGAGAGAGGAAGAAGGTCCAGAGTGTCAATATTACCCTCTTGAACAGGCCTCTAGTGACATACTTCTTTCTTCTTGGACCCATCTATTAGCGGTTCTACCACTTCCTAATTTCATACAGAGCACATTAAATTTTCAACAAATGGAATTTGTAGGATGTTCAACATAAAACTATAGTTATCATTAAAAATAAATAATTTTGTGAATACTATTATGGATTTTAAATTATGTTCAAAAGAGGAAAGTATGACTATGGATGTAACCCAGTGATAATCCCTTGTCTGGCTTGAGTGTAGACTCAAGTTTAAAGCCAAGAACAGCAGAAAGAGGGGGAAATCTATGATATAATAAAGGAAAGAAATGGTATTTTAAAATTGTACTTATAAAAACATGCTATATGGCATAACCTGCATGGCTTTGGGATTCACCAGGCTGTGATAATGAAGGTCTGAAGAAAGAGCAGACAAAGACACATGAACAAAAAAGCTGGGATTGTATTGCTGTGTTTTCTAATAGAGACACACTAGCATTGCTGATCAAGGAGGCAAGTTTATTGTATACAGCTGAACAAAGAGGTGAGGTTATTATATCCAGCTGAATGGGGAGAGGCGGCTATGGATGATAGTTTCTGTATATACTCTTTTTAGCTAAATGTCAATTGTTCATAACATCTATACTCAGTCTAGGGGAAGTTCTTGCCATTGGTCTGAGCCTGACTTAGGAAAGGCTTTACTATTCATATGGGTCAGAAATATTGGAGTCCTTGACATGACTATGCTCAAGTCAACAATATTCATTCACTCAGGGACTTCATCTGTTCTCCACAGTCATAGAATTATGTTTACACATTTGCAGTAAGTGACATTCCAGTTAGTAAAGTATCTTGCAACTTGGAGTGTGTGTGTGTGTGTGTGTGTGTGTGTGTGTGTGTGTACATGCACGATTCTATGAACAAAGACATGAGGAAAATTCTGAAAGACATTATCTTAAAACATATATAACAGACTTCAATTATACAGAAAGAGGGCCAGTGTAAAATGGAGCATACCATTGGAGCGGATGTGGGTATGGAAAGTTTTATTGCTGTTTAAAGAGCCTGCTTCTATACACTTCACAGTTTGAGTTTGTCTTCTTGGAAGTTCTCCTAGGTTTTTGATTTACTGGCCTGTTCCCAAAACTTATAATGAAACTGAAGTCTCAAATTATAACATATAACTTCAAATCAATACCGTTATCTGGCCTGAAACAGGACTTTATCCATCTTGCTCAGAAAACTGATCTTGGGAAGATACAAAGATGGTTGTATTTTTAAAATTTTAGTTAGACCACGAAACTGTGTTATAGTTTGCTTTATATTGCTGTGATAAGGTCCAGGACCAAAAGCTACCTGGGGAAGAACTGGGTTACTTGGCTTACATCTTTTGAGTCATAGACCATAGAAGAGAGCCAACACAGAAACCTCGGGTCAGGTCCTGAAGCAGTAACAATGAAGGAACACAGATCACAGGCTCACTCAGCTATCTTCCTTACCCAACCCAGGACCACTTACTTGCCCAGGGGTGGAACTGCCCACAGTGCACTGGGCCCCCCTCATATCAGTCATTAATCAGGAAAATGACCCACAGACTTGCCTACATGTCAATGTGATGGAGGTAGTTCCTCAGTTGACTTCCATCTTTCCTGATGACTATAGCTTGTGTCCAGTTGACAAACCAACCAGCACAACTGGGTTTCATTTATAGTGTCAGAAGATGCTCTACAGGCTGCTGGGCAAAGGAGATATCAATGGTCTTATCAGTCTCTGGGCCTGGTATGCTTCAAACCAACCAATCAGGCAAGAATTGCCCACTGATGAAATTAGGGGTACAACCATTCTGGAGCAATTAACCATTGCCTGAAGCTGTTGCCAAGGCATGCACATAATGTACTCCTTATGAACCAACCTTGTTAGTTTTTTGCACGTGGCACGTGATTGGAATCTCAACACCGGGAGTACCACACTAGAGTTTATTAAAGCAGCGAGCAGAGATAGGGGCAGAAGGGAGCAGAGAGAGAAGAAGAGGGAGGGGACTCGTGTGAGCTCTTTCTTTAAAAGGGTGGGTGGGCCCATGTTTGCATTGCCACACCCAGGGGCATGGTTGACACTGTTACATTCCAGGTGAATGCAAGCTTTGGAAATCCTAACAAACCTGGAGTCTGCCTGAGGGCCTAGCAAAAGCTGCTGTTCAATGTTCCTGATTGCTTGAAATGTGCCCAGTATCAGGCACTGCCCATAGTTCCTGACCTTTGGGAATCTGCCTAGCAATAGATGCTATCAGATCTCCTGATGATGCGCCACCAACGAGGGACAGCCATGAAATATCACCAGATTTTGACATAGCCTGGGAGTTGGGAGGAGGGTTTATAAGGCTCTCCTCCTTGTTGAATAAATGAGTTAGTCCTTTTCAACTGACTCCTGTGTCATTGAATTCTTTCACCCCTTCCCCTGAGGAAACTACTAGGACCCAGCAACAATTTCTAAATAGACAATTCAAAGTCTGGATTATTTAGCTAGGTGCAGATGGGGCATTTCTATAGTTCTAGGGGGCTGATGTGAGAGTATTTCCGTTACTTCAAGGCTACCCTAGTCTCCCTATTGAGTTCCAGTCTATCCTAAACTACAGAGTGAGACACGCCTACAAAACAAGTAGATAGAATTATTAAAACATGAGTTATTGTCTTGGGTACTGTTTTATTACTGTGAGGAGACACCATGACCAAGGCAACTTTTAAAGGAAAGCATTTAATTGGGGCTAGAGTTTTAAATGGTTAGTCTATGAGCACAGCAGGAGCAGGCAGGCATGGTGTTGGAGCAGAAACTGAGAGCTCACATGATTTCTAAGTTGCAGGGAGAGAGAGAGAGAGAGAGAGAGAGAGAGAGAGAGAGAGAGAGAGAGAGATTGGAATTGGTGTGGGCTTTTGAAACCTCTAATCCATCCTTAGTGACACACTTCCCCCAACTAGGCTACACTTCAAATTGTCACCAAACAGTCAACTACCTCCATTACTAAATGTTTTTTTTTTTTTTTTCTAAGCAGACAGAAAGTCTCAAAATGTACAGCTACTTCACTATGGGCAATATGCTTCTTCATGACAAAGTCATTATGCAGCTAAATAGGCAGCTAAATCCATAAAGCTATAAAGCTAAAGCTTCACAGAGACCAAAATTTTTGTCTAATTTTCTCAAGTGGTTCCTTTCATGCTTGGTCTATGGTTTGCATTCAAGTGATTTCTGTTGAACTGGAAGCCTGTTTGCTTGAAAACTACCCTGCTTGCTCTGAAACAGTGATCCACAGGTATCTCCAGAAGAACAGAATGCCAAGAAGAATGGAATTCTACTTTTTAAAATATCGTAACTTTTGTTTCAGCTGTGTTGCCCAGGCTGGTCCCAAAGCCCCAAGCTCAAGGAATCCTGCCTTCTCATCCTGCAGCAAGATAGCACAGCCCTGTGCCACCACATGGGACTCTAAAATCTGCCTTCTTACACATGCAATAGAGAAGGACACTAACGTTCAGTCTGAGAGAAAACATATGGCTTGTTCTGCTTCACACTGCCCAAACCTGAGCAGCAGGCCTTACCACTGTTAGGTTCTGTGAAGTTCCTTCCTTTGCATTTGGCATGGAGAAGACAGACAAGCCATCAGCTCTCTTCACTTGCAGCGACTTGAGGTGCATGTCTATCACTTCTGAATTCCCTCTAGTGTTATTTCACACTCTGGCGCACCCCCCTCCCCCATGCCTTGTTTTCCAGAGTAATACCCAACTTCCGATATTTCCAATTAAATTTCAGTGTGAAATTCTTTTTCATGTCTGTGAACTTGTAATGTTTCATTACTTCACTTGAGTTGAGACGTGAGAAACTTTATTTCTTCTTCTAAGGTCTCTTAAGGACTCTGTAAGGCTGCCTGGGAAATGGAAGCCATTTTTGTATTCCATGGTGTCTGCTTAGGAAACATGGAGATTGTGCTTCCTCAAACATTCTGAATTTTTATGCAACAACTTTCTTCACAGAGTTCCCCTCAAAGGCATGACTTTTAAAGCTCTTAGAAGAGTGCTCTGTGCTTGTGCCCCAATGTCCTGTGAATGTCTGAGAACAGAACGCTTAGGCCAACTGTATGAGTAAATTGAGATTATTTTCTTCAGACAAGGTGTCTTTGAAGAGAAAATTTGGATCAGTCAATGACTAAGGAATCACAGAGCCTTCTATTGACCTTAGTTATGAGAAGACAATTAGCAATCAAGCCATGGGTATGTCGACATATATACTTAATACAAAGCAGTGAGACAGGCAGATGAAATGGTTCAAACTGTAAATGACATAATACTAATTCATCAGAAATGCTCTCATTTTAATATCATTATTGATGTTAACACCAGCAAAGCTTTGTGGTAAGAGTTCCATAACTTAAAAATCTCAGTCTTATGAGCCTCTGGTCACCTGTTCAGAGGGATCTGGGTGTGCCCTGGTGTGGGGACTCTTGGTTTCTGTTGTTCTGAGTGTGAATTTTTAGACCTATTGGGGTATCCTGGCTCTGGCTTCTTTGGGCCCCTGGATAGATGAGAATTCTGGTACCTGAGCAGGGATAGAGGAGGGTGTGCCTGGCCAAAGAACTCTCCACCTTACCTTTGCACCCAGAACCCCAAGTTGTGGGTTCTTTCGATCCTGAGGATCAGCAGAGGCCATAACCCGGAGACCCACAATTTAGGGAGTGAGGAGCCACAAGAATCTGGGACTCACAGCGTGACTTGGTACCATCTCTGCCCTAAACGCTGGAGGCAAAAAAAAAAATGGGTCCGGAGGGAGGCAGCGTGTGTTCCCAAGGGTCCTGTGCCCGCCCTTGTCCCGGGTTCTCTTCTCTGGGTCCCCAGCGCCGCCCCGCTTCTGGTCTCCGCCCCACGCCCCGGAGCGCATAGACCTCTCCACGCGCTCCTCCAAGTCCCAGTGCCGCGCCAGCTGTTCCCAGCTCTGGATGCCAAGGCCATGCGGCCCGCTAAGCCCAGCGCCCGGCTGCCCGCACTGCTGCTGCTGGTGCTGGCTGTATTCCCGTCCGGGACCCAGGGGCGGCCCCGGGGACGCAGGGCGGCGCTCAATCCACAGCCTTTCCTCCCAGTGACTGGGGCTCGCCAGCCTCCCAGAGCCTCCAGGAGCACAGGTAAGTCCTGCTGGCCTTTCCGACCTGCCTGAGCCTCACCACCCTGGTATGTTGGGAAGGCTAAATTAAGCCCAGAAGAGGGTGGACACTTGTAGATTACCGGGAATCTTCCCTGGGAAGGAAGTAGCGAATTTACTGTATTTGCCTTGGTTCAATAACAAAACCTGGCTGGCCAAAAAATCAGCTTTACATGGTCCATACTAACTGTGGGAGGTCTTTTGGAAGTAAATTGCCCCAACAGTGGAAAGCCCTGGGCTGCAGCCTCACCTGCCGGCATGGTATCAACACCTCAACTCTGAGTCTTCTGGGGTTTAACTAACATGGCTGTCCCCAGTCAACTGAAAATTCTGAAATGCCCCCTTTCTTCACCCTTTCAAGCTGGCCCCAGGGAGTGGGTGACTGTCATGCAAATTTTGGTAAGTTGCCATGGCTGATGCTGGTTTGCACTCTTCCTGGGTCAGTTAAAAGGGTCCATGCCAACTCTGGACATTCCTGCTATTAAGATCCCTAGGAGGAAGGTAGGAAAAGTCAAGACAGTGGACCACGACACACTTATAGATGTATGCATGAGAAGGAAAAAGAGAAAGCCTGGGGAACAGGAGGTAGGAGGCTGCTAGGGAGGGTGTGTAAGGTGGTGAGAAAGAGAGAAGCCCTGTAGGTGTCTCTGCTTAAGACTGTAGTCACAGAGCAAGGTAGAGACTGAAGCAAAGGGCCTGTCTTTGGCCTGCTTTGAACTTGTTGAGAGGTCAAGGAATAGGGATGGCTTGGAATGCCCTAGAGTTCCCACTACAGCCAAGGCTGCTTCTTCTCACACTTTTCTCCCTTCCCCGCCCTTCCCTCCTTCCCTTCTTTCCTTCCTTGATTCCCTCCCTTCCTCCTTCCCTTCCTTCCTTGATCCCCCCCACACCCACCTTCCTCCTTCCTTGCAATCTCCCCCTTTGTCTGAAGCAGGGTCTCACTTTGTAGTCTTCTCATCCTCCTGGCTCAGCCTCAGAGTCATAGGCACAAACCACCATAAATAGTGTAGTTTCACTTTTAGAAAACATAGGAGAATTTCTTCGTTTTCTTCTTTCTTTTCTCTCTCTCTCTCTCTCTCTCTCTCTCTCTCTCTCTCTCTCTCACTCTCTCTCTCAAAGGTCTCACTGTACAGCACAGGCTTCCTGGAATTTACTCTGGCCTAGAGTTTGCAAAAGTCTTCTTGCCTTGGCCTCTCAAGTGCTGAGTTAACGGATGAACCATAGCTATCCCCACAGTTATGGCCTAGGTGTATACATGCCTAGTCACTCTACAGCTTCTACTAAGAACTTATCTTCCCATGCTACCCACCATGTAGAGAGCTGAGTCTATGCAGACCAGTAGGAAGCTGGGTGTGTCTGCCCTTCCCTTCACATTTCAGGGAGAGCCAGTAGAACATTGAACTTGGACAACTGAGTGATCCAGGTGAGGAAGACTATAAAGGAAGGAATGGGAGGCCGTAGCCCAAACCTGTTTATCTGAGAGCCCTTCAGAAGAGGGTTAGGGGTGATCACCACAGGAAGGAGGGTACCATGAACTGATGGAATCGGTTATACACTTGGACTTGAAAACTATTGCTAACAAAAATATTTATCTCAGTATTCAATGTCACATTGGAATACAAAAAAAGCATATGAGAAAAATCTCAAATTTCAAAATCATTTATGGTAACACAAAAACTTTACCTGTTTTAGTTTAACGTGTTTTCTAGAGTTAAGGACAGTGAAGGGGATCGGGGGATGTAGCTCAGTGGTAGAACATTTTCCCAGCATATGTGGTACCCTGTGTTTAACCCAAAGTCCTCATCCTCTCAGTGACAGAGAAGACTTAAAAACAACGTAGCTGGGTAGAAAATAAAACAATAATAATAAAAAAGAGCTATGGCTCATGCTCATAATCGATTGGGTTCTACAGCTATGTCCTGTTATTTTGATTACTGTATTTTGTCTACATGGGGAAAGATATCTGCGGCTGTCTGTGAATGGAACTCTTGACATGGATCAGGGAAAAATAAGGACATGAATACAGAGAAGATAAGTTCCCATCTGGATGTTCTCACAGGAGCAGCAGGGGTTATAATTCATCCAGGACGAAATATCTCCCAGGTTCTAGAGGCCAAGGACTGTCATCTCTTTGGGCGAGTCTGGAATTCCTGCTATGATTCTGAAGTGAGAGGACCAAACCCAGGGTGGTTTAGAATGCCTCAAAACTCCCACTAGGCTGTCATATGAGGGTAGCAGAAATCTTTTGTGCTCCACATTTCCCCTTTCCCTCTCCCCCCCCCCCCCCCCCCCCCCGCTGCGTTTTCAGGCTTAAATTCTGGAATTCTTGTTGTCTATGAAAGTAAAACAAACTAACTCAAACCCAGTTTTTCCTCGTTTGCCATGACCACATAGCTCATCCCGGGCAGTACATTGTGGGAGATTTCCCTGCACACCACAGCAGCAGTTCTGCAGTAAACACTAACTGGGGTTCTAATTTACCTTAGTTCTGGCACATACTATCTCCTGAAGATGGACCTCAGAACCCACAAGTTGAGGACTGCCTCCAGTGATTCTGAATCTCTAGCTAACAATCATATACTAATTTGTTGATTCAAACTAATTTGTTGGAGTGGCTTTATAAAGAATACTGATGAAGAGATGCATAGGATGAAGTATAAGGGAAGGGGCATGTGTGAGCAAACAGCCCACCCCACTCCCAGCTCCTTGAATCTGTGTGTTCAACTATCCCGAAACTCCGAACTCAGTGCTTTTGAGTTGTGTGTGGAAGCTTCATTACACAGATAAGATTGAATCACTGGGCAGTGGTGATCATCAGACCCAGCCTGACGTTATTCAGAAACTGCCGACCCTCAGTCAACTTCTTAACACACTATCATTTCTGAGATTCCAAGGGGTTTATGATTTATGCCAGGAAGGCCAACTATATATTTCATAGTATCATGACATGGAGTTGGATATCATTCCTGTTCAGTAAGTTGGACAGCGTCCCTAAGTCAGAGGCAAGGCTGGAGGTGGGAGGGCCATTCCTAGGCAGAAGGGACAATAAATCCAAAGTCTGGGACACGAGTTGTCAGCCAGGATTCCCTCCCTAGGCTTGTTGTTGTTTGAGCAAGGGGAGTGGGGTATTAGACTTCCAGTAACACTGCTGGTTTACTACCTGTGATATTCTGTTCCTCTCTATAGTATGTCTGCCATTCATGAAGGTATTTGTCAGTTGAATTAGCTATTCAACAATGTTCGAGAACACGTTGATAGACTTTTGATTGTGAGTGCTTTTGATTGTTATTCTTCAGCTCAGTTATTCTTCAGCTCAGTCCGGTTGATAACTGGTGTCTCAAATGCCTAGAACCTGTTGTTTCATTTTATTGTCTTTCTCACCACCTGGGTCCAAGCTGTTGCATTGCAGTGACTTTCCAGCTTGTCTCCCAACCCTTTCTGTGTTCCTGCTTCTGTCTGACATGGGTAAGAATGAAATGTTGGTGTTCCCATAACCTTTCTTCCTGCTCTCTGAAACCAGGAAAAAGAGGTTCCAGGCTCTCATACATATAAAAGGGCAGTTTTGACTTTATTATGCCCTCCTTTGTGACTTAAACCCACTTCCATTATTTCTATAGAATTTCTAAAACTTGAATCTCATAGGGGTTGTTTACATGTAAGACTATGCTGATGGTGGAGTCTCCAAAGAAACCGAAAATCCTATTGGGAAAGTTATTCTAAACAATTGCAAATGACATTCTTTTTTTAAGTAGTGTAGGATGTGGCCCCCCCCCCAAGTCATAAATCTGCACTGGCTTCTTTTGACTCTTCCAAGAAGTCCTAATTCCTCTCAAAGGCAATGAAGGACTAGGAATCAGACAGATCCCCTGCAGGCAGACAGAAAGGGGAAAAAGGCTCTAAGAAGATTGATGTACATTTTGCTTAAACATTTAAGAGGAGTAAAGATGGATTCTGCTCCCTCTCCAGGACATTTCTATCCTTTGTGACTGCTTCTCTTTCTCGTTCTATGGTGTGGCAGTCTCAGGCTCAGTGCTGACTGTACCAATGCAATCCCTATTCCACTCTGCTCTTCTGTGTCTTACCTTTGCCTGATGGAATCCTGTTTGCACAGTTTGGATTCTGTGGAAAAGCAACCGCCTTTTCCCACTCTTCTGCCCTAGCAACTAAAATGGAAGACTTCTGTGACATTAAAAGACATAAAGTTTTCTCCCCACAAGCAGCACAGCCTACTCTGCAGTAGACACCAGCTGGTTTCCCCGAATCCAGCTGAAGCCTGATGCTCTCCAAGTGGAGACAGATCTACTTCATACTGAGTCCCAATTTCAGAATCTGACATTCTGTCTGTTGAATGAATGTGAATGAAATCATTCTACTCACAAACAATGAAAATTAAATTTATCTAGGGGTAATTAGGATCGCAGTATGAAAAATGCAAAAATCAAGACATCTTAAAAATGTGCCCCAAAGTTTTACAAAATAATTTATTAATTTAAACTACATATGAGTCACTAGTTAGGCATTATGGCCTGAGCTGGCAGAAGCTGCTATATAAGAAAGCAACTTGTCTAGGAGAAATGAGCCATACTACAAAGACAGGGATTCAGGAAACTGGTTTGGCCTGTGTGTGTGTGTGTGTGATGTGACATTCTATGTATCGGGTGGAAGGTAGGAAGGCATAATGTCTGCAGGGTCTAGCTCTAAGATTCAGGCACGCTCCTGAGATGTGATTAACCATGACCTCCCAGCTCTACTTCAAGTGCTCTGCACACAAGCGCTAACTCCAATCTGATTTTCCTGACAACTAGCTACAAACTGGGCTCTACATGGTTTACTTTGCTAGAGCAATTGACAGAACTCAGGGAAACATTATATACCCACCTTTGTTTGTTTACTATAAAAGGGTTAAAGAGAGGAAGGCTAGGGAAAGGCACTGACCTCCATGATTTTAGAGTGGAGTCATCCTTCATTGCTCTCCATGTGCCCAGCTATCTGGAAACTAAAATCCCACCATCTTGTGGTTTCGTTACATCATTGAACATTGGTGTTCTACTGAACCTTCACCTCTCTTCATCTGTTTCACTGGGACCAGCCCTCTATGTTGCCTTGTTGTTTCTGGTGACCACTCTAAAAGCTTCTAGTCCTGAATCAAATCATTAGCATGCAAAAGACAGAGTCATCATGGAGATTCCTAGGATTATACATCAAGAAGCAGGTCTGAAGAGCCAGTACATATTTCCTAGTATCACATCTCTCTTCCTTTATGATATCTCTCTGTGTTAAAAAATAACTAAACATGTTCCATAGTTGTTTATAAAAAAAATCCCCAAAAAACTCTAGATATATTTGGATACTGCTGGGACTTGCATAATAATAGAATTATATTTGTACCATCCAAATTCCCTTTATTGTAAATCTGTAAGGATTCCTTCTGCCCAACTAGACAGTCTTACTTTAATACCTGGGGCCTAACACTTTCTTTCAAATGAAATAATAAAAATATTCTTTGCATATTACCAACATAGAAAGTATAATTTGACTGGTTTTCTTCAGACAGAGTCTTGTTATATAGTCTAGGCCAAATTTAAGCTCCAATCCCACTGCCTCAGTCTCCTGAGTATTGGTATTATTGGCATATGCCACCATGCCTGCTCATGTGGGTTCTTTCTTAAAACATTTTTATTAAGCATAATTAAGGTTTACAGCCTAATGCTTACTACACATCTATAGAGGGAAATGATTATTGTAATCAAACAAGCATGTCCATCCCCTTTGGTTTTAACATGTGTTAATATTTTATGTGTAGAATTACTTAGAGTTATTTGTTTCACTGAAAACTGTTAGTGTGGAAAGAGGTCAAGGTGGAAAGGATACATATGATTTTGCTCCATTTTTGTATTTGGCAGGTGCTATAACCAGATGTCTGCTGTCTGTTGGGCTCAGTAGCCAGATGCTCCAACCATAAACACTCATTATGAGCAGCCAAAGTTCACTTACATGAATGGATTTCTCCCCATTCACAGTGCTTCTTGCAGTAATGGTTATCTGCTTGAAGGATCCATTTATCTCACTGGAAAGTAGAGAAAGTCCATGCAGGAAGTCAAGACAGTCACCCAGTTTTTTTTTATTTATATTATATTTTACATTATTTTTAAATCAGAGATTACAAAGGGAAGCTACAAATTTTCAAATTCTTTAAAATTTTTTGTTACATTTACTTATTTATGTGTGCACATATGTTTGCATGTGTGCATTTCCTGAGATACACACATAGAGGTCAGAGAACAACTTGGGGGAGTCAGTTCATCCATGTGGGTCCCAGGGATTGAACTTGGCCATCAGACTTGGCAGCAAGTACCTTTGCTAAACCATCTTGCTAGCTCTAAAATTCTATTGTAATCATATTTTTCCTCTTTGCTTTTCATTTTTATGGTTGTAAGTAAACTCTCAAATGTTTAGGTTCAGATTTCTAAGGTTGCTGTTAGGAGACAGATAAGCAGATGATATTTTCCTCCTGTCTCTATGGCAAAAGGATGCACTGTGGATGTCAAATACAGTAGACCTGGCCTTATGCTTAGTGGTGTCACTTTTAAAATGTTCAGATACTTATGGCCAAGCAAAGTTTGAAAATATTACATGGGGGCTGGAGAGGTAGCTCAATGATTAAAAGCACAGGCTGATCTTAGGACATAGGATTGATTCCCATTATCCGCATGATGATTCACAACCTCTTCTGGTATCTGAGGTCACTGCATGTACATGTTATAAAAATATACATGCAGGAAAATACTCATACACATACAATCAATATATGAAAATTTAAAAAGAAAATATTAGGTAGAAAATTACAGCAGTAACTACTGGAGAAATGGTTCAGTGGGTGCAAGCATGAGAAGGCACTCTGTTGAAATCCTCAGAACTCATGTACAGCCAGGCACAATAATGCACATCCTTAGCCATTTTACAGTGACAGAGAGAGCCTGCCCACCATTACCCAATGAGTAGTGCTGAAGCTGGGTGTTCTGTGCCCTCTGTTGTCTACAGACTTGCACTGGAAGCCCAGGCAAGCTATACAGCTGCCTGGCACCACACAGGAGCCCAGGGATGCCCCAGAACCCTACTGGTGCTGATTCTAGAAGAACTGTGCTGAAGACCAAGCCACAGTCCCTAACATTTCTCACAGGAATTGATCCTGTGTGTCAGTATTGTTTGACTTCCTCTTAGTTTGATGGAGAAGCTTTCCACTAATTAATAGGCTGCTTTATGTGAAAGAACAAAGCTTATTCTAGAACCTTTAGGACTCATTGAAGAAAATGTGAAAAAAAATTGAACTATGAGAGAAAGATAGAATTGCTTGAAAAGAACAAGAAGGGCTAGAGGCATCTGGGAAGGAGTCAAGAAAAGCAGGAAGTTGGAGGCAGAAGTTCACACTGAAATATGATAAAATACAATTTCTAGAGAAAGAATTAAAAGATGTCTGAACATTCTGCACAGAATGGATTGATGGCCTGTACTTTAAAAAGGATACTGTCACTAGTAAACAGGCTGAAGCTCTCAGATCATAAGAAACTGAAGCCAAAATGATGCTCAGGGTAGTTTAAATAAATGAGGAATGACCTAAAGGATCAGTGAATAAGACTGTGAATAAGTTACCAACTTCAAAAAAGCCAGAAAAGGCTTCTACAAAAAGTTAAAATATGGGAAGAATGGGTCATCTAAGTAGATAGAAAACACACTAAGAGTCCAAACAATGTACAAAAAGCTGTCGCAATAAAGAAAGTGGCCTCCTTCTGTGTTGGCTGGCCAATGATAAAAATTGGCTGCCATGTTTAAAGAAGGTGTGGCTAATGATGGCAAACTGGGATCAAATATTGTGAAACACAAAATTGTGCTCAATTCAATGTTAAAAGAAACCCAGAAGGAACAGAGTCATACAAATGAGTTAGATGCTTCTTTTTTTAAGGCTTGGAATTATTTTATTGGAATGGTAGTACATGTATGTGCTCATACAATATGTTATGTTTCTCACATTGGGCATCTATTTAAAGAACATTATTAATTTATACTCTGTTTTGTTTCCTCTTCAAATTATTTTTTTACATTTTAATTATTATTTATAAAAGTCTTTTTTTCCATGTATTCCCCTGCTCCCCCTCCCCTCCCTCCTCCCAATCCCTCCCAGTCAGCCTTCAGCCTCCCCCCCACCCTCTCCCCCAAAAGGGCAAGAAGTCTTAAGGTGGGTCAGCCCACCATAGTGCATCCATCCACTCTAGGCAAGTCCGATTTCCTCATCCCAATATCAAGATTGGATTAGATGCTCCTATGCAGGGAATGGGCTCCAAGGTGCCAGCCCATGCACAGGAACACAAACTGATTCCAACCCTTGAGGCTCCACATACTTTCCATGCCAATTGACAGTTGCCTACCCTTGGAGAGTCTAGTTCCTTTTCCAGATGGTTCCCCAGTGGCTGTTCTTGGTTCAGTGATCTCCCCAGAGCTCTAGCCAGCCATCACTGTGGGAGTTTTACTCATATTCTCATAATCCCTATCCTCTTACTCTGCCCAGAGCTCAGCCATGGATCTCTGCCTCCACCTCTATTCATTGTCGGGTGTAGTTATTCATCTGATTATAGGGGAAGTCTTGTTTAGGCACCACCTTCACTATTGGTTGGAGACCTAGCTAGGGACATCCTGTGAGTTCTTGGAGGTTTCCCTAGTATCCAGTCTCTTTCCAACACCACATTGGCTTCCTCTATCAAGATCTCCATCTTTTTTTTTCCCTCTTTGTTGCTCTTCTCACTCAACCATCTCCTTCTCTCATGATTTGTTTGTTCCCACCTCTTCTTGGTTGCAACCTGTTATTGATCCCAATTTGCTAAGAAGATCTCTATTTTATCTTCTTGGGGGAATCCCTGGATGTCTCTTTTAAATTCCTTCTCATCTCAAACCGTTCAGGGGTTGTGGTTTGCAGCTTGGGTATTCTTTGCTTTTTGTCTAAAGTCTATTAATGAGTGAGTACATCCCCTGCCTATCTTTCTGGGTTTGTGATACCTCGCTCAGGAGGATATTCTCCAAATCTATCCATTTGCCTGAAAATTTTAGGATGTCAATTTTTTTCCTGCTGAGTAGTACTCCATTGTGTAGATGTACCATAGTTTGTTAATCGATTCTTCAGTTGAGGGGCATCTAGGTTGTTTCCAGGTTCTTGTTATTACGAATAGTGCTGCTATGAACATAGTTGAACTAATGCCTTTGGGGTATGAATATGCATCCTTTGGGCATATGCCCAACCCCAGAATGAGGAAAAAGGCAAGTTTCATATGGTTATCTAAAGGAGTTAGAGCAAGAGAACATTGAAATCTTTCAGTTCTGAAGAGGCATCTTCACAGCAGAAATGAACAGACCTTGAGGATCAGAAGCTTCCCCAGAAATAAAGTAAAGGCTGAAGTGTTTCCAGACACAAAACAAAATCCCACAGCAAATTAAATTACCAGATAGAAAGAAAAACTTTATATTCTAGAAGAGCACCAAACAGCTAAAGAACTGGAGAGCAACAGAAGGTGAAACCATGATCTTGAGGAACTGGGGAGAACCATTTCTTCCTCTCAAGGGCAGGTGACATCAATGAAGGAGAAAGATACATTGCCATTAGCAGATTGAGTTAGAAAAACCTTATTGTTCTAAGGTGAGAACATTCTCACAACAGACAAAAATTGACTGAAATGGTCTTTAAATTTGAAGATTAAAGTTTCCATAGACCACTCCATTGTGCAATAGAATCTGCTCACTGTGAGGTTTTCTCCTTCTTCAGGTAGGCCTCTTCCTCCTACTCTGAATTCCATTTAGGGTGGATTCCACCTCCAAAGGAACTGGAATTGTTACCTTCAGAATCACAGCCAGAAATCTGACAGTTTTGATCTCTTCAGAAGTGATTTTTATTCCTCTCTTGTCTTCAGTAAGTAACTGCAGGCACAGGTGGTTACATTATACTCTTGGCCATGACTAAGCTAATGGAATTACAATTATTAGGATGGTGATTTAAAAATAAAGATGATTATAAATGAATTTTATAAGTAGTTTATTTTATTCTAGATAGCACAACCATTATATTTGATTATCTAAGTGACCACTTCCTAAATATAACACCAGTAGTACAGACACTAAGAACAACAAATAATAAATAGGACCTCCTGAAACTGAGAAGCTTCTGCAAGGCAAAGGACATGGTCATTAGGACAAAATAGGCTATACAATGGGAAAAGATATTTACCAACCCTACATCTATCTGACAGAGGACTCCTCTCTAAAATATATAGAGAACTCAAGAAATTAGAGGTCAAAACACTCAAATAATCCAATTTTAAAAATGAGGTTCAGAGATAAAAACAGAATTCTCAACAGAAGAATTTCAAATGGCTGAAAGATACTTAAAGAACTTCTCAACCTCTTTAGCCATCAAAGAAATGCAAATAAAAACAACTTTGAGATACCACCTTACACTTTTCAGAATGGCTAAGATCAAAAACACAGATGACAGCCTATGCTGGAGAAGATATGAAGCAAGGGGAACACTCCTCCATTACTGGTGGGAATATAAACTTGTACAACCACTTACATAAAAAGTAGTGGCATGTGTGCATGTTTAAACTTTCAAAGGATGTCTCTTTGTGCCACAGGTATACTTAGTGAAGTTTAGAAAAGTGTGAACTAACTCTACACTCATCTAAATCTTAATTGATTTTTTTTAAAAAAAGGTATATAGAAAAGAAAACAATTATGATTAAACCTTTTACAGGAGAAAATCTGACCTTTTTTGCCATTTTCACTTGTAAGTTTCTTTGAACTACCAGCTTCCAAATAATGACAAGGGAGATTTCTTATTAATTATGAGAGCTCAGCCTTAGCTTAGGCTAGTTCCAACTAGTTCTTATAACTGAACCCTATAATAAATTTATAGATTATATTGACCTGTTTTGTCGCATGGCTCATTACCTGTTCTCTGTACCTGTTACTTGTTCTACCTCTTGATGAAAAAACTTCACCTCTCAGATTCTTCACCCAAGCTCCTCTCTCTTCCCAAAAATTCCACCTATCTCTTTTTGCTCAGCTCTTTGCCATTCAGCTCTTTATTAAACTACTAAGAAGGTGCACTGGCAGAGGCACATCTTCAAAAAGATGTGTACAAAAAGATTACCCCACAAGTCTATCTTCCCCAACCTGTGGCTGCCTGTGAAGTAGGCATATTGCCTCACAAAATGAGCATAGTGTCACCCCTGGTGTACAATGGGCAGTCAATCTCTATCTCACTTGGCCTCCAGGAAGTTTAGCATTTTTGACCCCTTAATGCCTTTATTAAGTGAACCCCTAATTTCAATGCCTGTTCCCATTTGCTTCTCTGACAAGTTTTCATTCATCCAGGCTTCTCATCACATACCCCTGTGTGAGCAGGTATACTTCTCTGGGTATTGCCTCTAATACCTCCTTTCCTTTTTTTGTTCCTTACCCTACATTCACCTAACCTTGTGCTTTGTGTTTTCAACACAGAAATCTTAGACTTGACCTTTTCTTACAGAAATCTTTACACTAAGTCTCCATTCTTTATTTCTGGCCCCAGTGAGCTTCAACATTTGCTTCTTAGACATTGTGGCTGTCTTAGGTCTTTTGTAATTGCTGTAACTGTTGGTTTTCTGATTAAAGTTTCAACACTGGGAGTACCACACTAGAGTTTATTAACAGGGAAGCAGGGATGCAGGAGAAGCAGAAGAGAGAGAGAGAGAATCTTGTGTGAGCACTTTCTATAAGAGGGCCGGTGGGCCCGTGTTTGCATAGCCACACCCAGGGGCTTGGCAGCTGGTGTGGTGAATGCTGGCCTTGGGGGTGCTTACTGTAACAAAACACCACGACAAAAGCAACTTATAAAAACAAGCCACTAATGGGGTTTTCATATACTCAGAGGGTGAGTATATGACCTTCATAGTGGGGAGCATGGTAGCATGCTGGTAGGCATGGTGCTGGGATGGTGCCTGAGAATTTACAATCTGATCTACAAGCACAAGGCTGAGAGGTGGAGGCTATGAGTGGTGTGGTCTTTTGAAACCAAAAAGCAGACCGCCCCCCCCCAGTGACACACTTCCCAAACCACATCTCCTAACACTTCCCAAACAGTTTCACCAACTGGGGACCAAACATTTAAATATATAAGCCCATGGGAGCCATTTTCATTCAAACTACACAGTGGTCCTATATAGGGCATATATTTCCTACTGGATCAATAGCCTCTTCTAGTTTCCAGTGCCAGTTGCTAAGACTCTTAACTATCAAGTCTAATAAGAGCACCCTCAGCACTGGGTTGTATGTTTTCTCTTGTTTTCTCTTCCCCCTCCCCTTTCTTCCCCTCCCCTCTCCTCCCCTCCCCTTTCTTCCATTCCCCTCCTTCTCTTCCTCTCTCCCTTCTTCTCTTTCCTCCTCTTCCCCTTTCTTTTTTGAGACAGGTTTTCACTATGTAGCTCTGGCTGTCCTGGAACTCACTTATATAGGCTAGGGTAACCTTGGATTTACAAAGATTCACCTGCCTCCAGTCTTGCAAGTGCTGGGATTAAAGGTGTGTGCCACATCTGGCCTAGTTCTGTGGTTTTTAATGCACATCTTCCTAATGTCATTTATTTGTAATTCTTATTTGAGGCATTTAACATTTTTATGGAAATATTATTTTTAAGAGTCTATGGAGATGATAACTTTTAATCAAGAAGGGTTTAACTGTTAAATTAGTAACTGGAAAAAGTCTTTTTTTATGAAATCAGTCTTCTCATTAAATGGCTAAAGTTTAAATTACACAGGAATTATCCTGTAATTTAAAAAACAAGAAAATCTATATTGACATCACTGTTTAAGTAGTCTAGTCTATGTACACTATGATTTGGAATTTTGTCCTCATAGCATAAGACTTGAAAAGACTTGAAAATGATTCAGTTTATTAATCTCAATGCATAGAAAAAAACTGAGGTGAGAATTTTAGTTTGATGACGAAGTAAAATTTGACTGTGAGTCTTAGAAAGGACACAGTACTGGGCTCAACTTTGCACAAATATGACTGTGTGTTTGGGATAGACCATTTTAAATTATTTTACATGGTTTTTATAATATCAGTGAAATGTCACAAATACTGTACATCTTGAAGTATATCCTATTTACAACCCTAAACAAACTGTAGAAGTGATTTAAACACTGAGTACAGTTAAATCAAATCACTCTTTCACACTACACATTCCCTCATATCATCTGAGAGAGCAGAGAAGCAACATATTCCAGCAGTGAGAAGCATCCAAGCTTGGACTCCAGAACCATTTACAATAAAAGGAACCAGGTTTCCCTGACAACAAACCTGATCCCAGGGTTGGGAATACCATAGGGCAGGTATGCTGCATGAGCCTAGAGCCTCCAGAAAAGCCAGAAAATAGTGTAAAGAAAATAGTGTTAGATTATAACTCAATGTAAAAATAGACATCTACTAGTATTAAAAAAATGACTGACTAATGGAGAAATGTTTCTGAAAAATTCCAAATTGTGCATATAAGCATGTTTCAGGGATGAAAGAACCCATCTCCCCAACATGTAAGCATAATACAGTGATTTCCTTCTAGAGGAAAACAAGCAGAAACTCTGCCATAGAAACACACTGACAAATTCTATATAAGCAAGGTTAACATCAGCAGCCATAATTATACTATTTGTATCCTTGATCAGATTAAAATGATATCTTACCTGTGAAATATTCCTTAAATCTCTAACACTAGTCTAACCATGAGAAAAACAAATAAAAAAGAACATCTGCTAAATTCTTATTAGGATACATAAAACAATCTAGTATTGACTCTGATGTGTGGTTATTACTGGTCACTCTTATACAGATTTACAATGAAGAGAAGCAAGCTGATAAAGGAAAAATATAAAGTGTATAATTTGAGGAGAAAAGGAGTACCAGAAGTGGAATGGATTTAAGTCCTATGTTCAAGGAGATAAACAGATTAAGAAATGGAATAAAGGGAATGGTGACTTCAGAGTGAGATTTCACCCATCTACAATTACAGTTTGTTTCAGATAAGGTGTGGTGCATGCCTTTAATCCCAGCACTCAGAACGGCAGAAGCTGGTGGATCTCTGAGTTTAAGCACAGTCTGCTCCACAGAGGAAGTTTAAGAACAGTCAAGCTTAGGTAGTGAAGGAAACAAAAACAGAAAGTTAATGGAGATGTAATTAAGCAAGAGGGTCATGTTCCAGCCCCAGTAAGTAGTAGAATGTGGTAGATTTGTCCATGTGATTATGGAGTTAAGGATAGAAGAAAGGGGCTATGGAATTTGCTTCCTGAACTGAGAAAAGCCACTGAGGTCAGGTATGTGTCAAGGATGTTCCTGAATGGAGGCCTAGAGAGGCCATTGTGTAAAATGGTGAAGTTGAAGCCTGGATTGCTTTGGAGATCTCAAGATGTTAGAGATGCCAGAGTTGTTGAATACCTGCTGGAGAAAGGTGCTAATGGAGTAAAAGCAGCGCGAGAGAAATAAGTATGTTGCAGTAAGCTGAAAGAAGTTGGAAGTCTGTAGACTGTTTTGACATGTGGATACAGAGTTTGGAGTTTCCCCTGCTGGTTTTTGGTCTTGTTTTGAAAGTTCAGTATTTCCTCACTATGCTCCCTTTCCTTTATTTTGGAACAGTAATATATATCTTGTTCCATTATATGTTAGAACTATGAGATCTTTTTATTTTGATTTAATATAGGAATACAATTAAAAGATGATATGAATCTCAGAAGAGACTTTGAACTTTGGACTTAAAACATTGTTGAGACTATGGTAGACTATGGAGACATTGAAGTTGAATTAACTGCACTTTGCATTGTGATATTGTTACAAGCCTCTGGGGGTCTAGGAGTTGAATGTGATAGTTTGAATGTCATTGGCCCCCATAAACTCACAGGGAGTAGCACTGTTAAAAACTGTGGCTTTGTTTGAGTAGATATGGTCTTGTTGGAGAAAATGTGTTACTGTAGAGTCAGGGTTTGAAGTCTCATACATGCTCAAGTCATACTCAGTGTCTCAGTTCACTTCATGGTGCCTGTGGATCAAAGATGTAGAATTCTTAGCTTCTTCTCCAGCACCATGTCTGCCTCTATGCCACCATGATGACAATGGACTAAACCTCTGAACCATAAGCCATCTCTATATTAAATGTTTTTCTTTATAAGAGTTGCTGTGATTTTAATGTTTCTTCAAGAAATAAAAACCCTAACTAAGGCAGTAAGTGCAAATCATTTTGTTTTTAAAGAAAAAGTAAATAAACAACTGGCAGCAAATCATTAGGCTCAAGTATTTATTAAAATTATTTTCTCCTCTACTGCATTCATGTGTGTTCTCCTAATGCAGTATAAAGTGCATTTTTCTGAGTGGCATGTTTTAGTGAGTACCAATGAAGTCTGAAATAAATCCTGATTTTTTTAAAAATAAATATTTATTTATGTATTTGCCTTGAACTGGGAACTGGAACTACAGACAATTGTGAGCTGCCATGTGGGTGCTGGGAATTGAACCCTGGTCCTCTGGAAGAACAGTCAGTGCTCTTAACCACTGAACCATCTTTCTAGCCCCCAAAGCCTGATTTTTAATTTGTGTTTTATTCTAAGGTAAAGCATTGTAAATTGTTCATCTTATGAATGACCTCAAGAGTATCTCAGCTCACTTGCCCTGGCTACTGTTCTTTTTATTTTTTTATTTTATTTTATTTTATTTATTTTTTAAAAAAAAAACACTTTTATTTATTTATTTGCCTGGAACTGGAACTACAGACAGTTGTTAGCTGCCATGTGGGTGCTGGGAATCGAACCCGGCTCCTCTGGAAGAGCAGAGGGTGCTCTTAACCGCTGAGCCATCTCTCCAGCCCCCTGGCTACTGTTCTTAAGAAAGCATTATAGGGAGGAAAAGAGAGGTTGGGAGGTTGCTTTTTAAGCATTCTCAAAACAGTATGATAGCGGGGCTATCTAGAGTTAGTAGATGATAGGATGCAAGACCCAGATGAATGTTGGGATATGGAGTATATAAAGTAACTCATGTAGTGGAGAGAAAAAGGGGAGATCAAGCATAACTTGTTAAGGTGAGCTATTATCTTAGTTTGGGTTTTATTGCTGCAATGAGACACCATGACCATAGCAACTCTTATAAAGGAAAGCATTTAATAAGGGGTAGCTTATAGTTCAGAGGTTTAATCCATTATTGTCATGGTGGGAAGCATGGTGGCATGCAGGCAAACATAATGCTGGAGAGGTACCTGAGATACCTTGGATTGGCAGGCAGCAGGAAGAACAAGTGAGCCTACCTCTTAGTGATGCAGTTCCTCCAACAATGTCATACCAACTCCAATAAGGTCACACTTCCTAATAATGCCACTTGCTATGGGCCTATGGGGGTCATTATTATTCAGATCACCACATCTATGGAAGTGTTAAAGAATGATGCTATTCACTGAGGCTGGGGAACATAGGGTTTGGGAAGCCAGAAAACCAGACATTCACCAGTAGCTCTATATTTGTGAGGCATCTGTAGAGTTCCAAGAGGGAGAGGTAGAGCAAGTAATAAGTTCTCCTATCTTCAGAGCCCTGGAGAATAATTAGGGCAAGATCTCAGGGATTTGAGATATGCCATACTGCATGGATTTATGTGTTTAGTGCTATAATTATGTTTTAATAGTGGAAATCTATTCTGTAAATTACAAGGACTTTTTTCTTTTCAGAAATATTCCCAAGAGACTTGACCTTGAAAGACAAATTTATAAAGCATTTCACAGGTAAGCACCAATTCAGTGACTCAGTTACAAAAGAAAGCTACGGAGATTAATGTCTCTAAGAGGCTTGAGTTCAGCTGGGTTTTCAGTCAACTGCTATGAACTTGTATGATCTGTAATATGCACTAGAACTTGATAAACAATAGAACATAAAGGATATTTTTAAAAAAAGGTTAAAAGGGTGATTTACTGAGAAGCAACTATAAAGGTTTGCAGTGGGACATGCTTTCTAAGTTGGGCTTTGAAGTAAGAGAGTCTGGTTACGGGAAACCCACTGAGGGAGGTTTGAAGGCTGAAGAGGGAGAAGACAGGCAGACGGTGTGGATGAACTGAAGGTGAAGGGTGAACCTCCAAGGGGATACATTTGGCTCATGGGCTAGGAAGATGTGTGAACAACCTAGATGGAAAACAACCTTCGTGTACACTGAAGAATTTAGACTGTGCCAGCACAGCATTGAGGTTTTATAAACAGAAAACAAATGAGCATATGTTCACACACACACACACCCTCTTCGATTTTTGTTTGTTTGCTTTTAAAACTGCAGTTTAATTATAATGTTGCTCCCTTTTCTAGCCTCCCTCCAAACCCTCTCATATACCCCTACCTACTCTCCTTCAAATCAATTGCCCCCCCATTTCATCAATTGCTATTGCATGCATATATGTATATACATATACATTTTAATGTAACCTATCAAGTTGATACAATGCTACTTGTATGCATGTTTTCAGGGCTAATCTTTTGGCATTAAACAATCAATTGTTGCACTCTTCCCTGGGGAGGGCCACATTTTCTACTCCCAGATTTCCTCGGTTGCCCGTAGTTCTTTGTGTAGGGTTGAAATCCTATGGCCTTCCCATCTCAAGTACTAGGATTACAGTTCAACGTAACTACACTCAGCTGGTGTAAATCCAGATGGTGTTTCTGAGTGTTCTGCAGAGATGCCTGCAGATGAGGAAAGCAGCACTGTGGGTTGGGTAACTGCCCCTGGACTAGGTAGAAGAAGGAAAGTTTGCTGCAGTTTCAAGGCTTTTAGCAGTAATTTCTTACACTAATAAACTTCCATCAAAACCAAATGTCATTACTAGAAACATTACTTCCCAATAAGTAGAAAAAATCAAGGAACCAGAAAGCCACTCCCTCTTGGTTTGTTTTCTGCATTTCCCCTCGGTCTGGAGTACCCCCTTTCAGTTCCTCCAGAGCTCTACGACTCTGAAGGTTCCATGATGTGAGATACTGAGAATGTGGAGTGAATTTGGATCAAAGTTCAGCACCTCCCACAGAGTCTGGGTAAAGGAAGGAATTCTCCAGTCAGTTCTTTAAATGGAATCTACAGTTCCACTGTCTCCATCCATAGCATGCTAGAAGCTTGTTTGGGAAACACGCCTGTGTTTATAATACACATTCTTTCCCTTTCTCTAGGGCCTGTCACATTTTCAGCTGAATGTAGCAAACACTTTCATCGACTTTATCACAATACCAGGGATTGCTCGATGCCAGCTTGTAAGTTGCCTGGGCAGATAAAACAAACAAACAAGCAAACAAAGGAACAAAACCCTGATCCAACAATGAATGCATATGATTTCAGGCTTCAGTTGTCTTGGGTAGGAGTCAATAGACTAAACATTGCATGGGATGCTATTTATATCCTCTCAGCTCTCAAAGTTGTGTGCACTGTTGAAACTATAAGGAGCGAGAGATCACATTCTGGTTGGGAGCATTTCCAGATCTTAAAATAGCCAGGTTTTCATAAAGACTAGAATGTTTGTCAAGACAGAAACCTTTTATCATTATTCAAATTCCTTGGTATAAATAAAGTGATTTCTCCATATAAATGAAAAAAAAGGTGGGCTGACTATGAAGCACAAGTCTACATCTCTAAGTTATTTTGGAGTAAATGGTTTTTATATCATGCCATTTGAACAGTGTGTGCTGCGTTTCCCTAAATGATGACAGCCTATTGTGCAATGAGTTCTTCTGAATACTTAAGTTAATAGAGTTAATAATAATTCCAAACATAGCACTAAAGGGCTATCATTCAAAATGCCCAGTCATCATAACATATGGTAGCTGAGTCACCTGTGTCAAATTCCTTTCTAAATCTAAAATTTCCTTTTAAAGTGGGTGACTTCTGAGCATTTTGTTTCTTGCCATCTAGATGATCTTGAGGAATATTTAACTTTACTTATAATGTTGAGTCAGATTTTTATATCCCCTCAAAAAAAATACTTTATTTTAATGACTAGGAAGAATTAAGCACACTAGATTTATTCTAGTTGTCTTCTCTATAGTTGTGATAGAACACTGACAAAGAGTGATGTGGGGAAGGATTTATTTCAGCTTACACTTCCACATCACACTCCATCACTGATGGAAACCAACAGGAACTCAAGGCAGGAACTTCAAAGCTGGACCTGAAGCAAAGGCAATGACAGAATGCTGCTTACTGGTTTGCTGTTGTAGCTTGCTGCTTTCTTATACAGCCCAGTTCCACCTTCCAGGGTTGACACCACCCCAGTGATTGGACCCTCACACATGAATCAACCAAGAAAATGTCCCACAGATTTACCTATAGGATGACCTAATGGAGTCAATTCCTCAACTAAGATTTTTTTCTTTCCTGTTGATTCTAGTCTGTATGACATAGACAAAACAAAAACAAACAAAATACAAAACCAAAAAAAAAAAAAAAAAATTCCTCAACTTTCCAGCAAGAGATTCAAGGCAAAGACACTAAATGACAGCATAGTTTGGCAGAAAAAAAAATTGGCAGTTTTGGGAACTAAAATACTTAGCTGCTATGAGATAAGTCATATTTGAAGATGTTTTATCATCTCTAAAGTGAAGGCATCAAATTTATATATTTTTTCCAGAGGAACAAAAGAATAAAACCCATGTTAATCACCTAATATGTTAAGTGTTTTTAAAACTATGATGGCTGCATGAATTAATGAAAATAACATTATTTCTTTCTCATTCATAACAATTAATTATATGTTACCTTTAAATGGCTTTTCTAGATTATAAAAGATGTGCTAGATTGCTGATGAGATTAGCCGTGAGTCCACTGTGCTCTCAGACCTAGGAAATTTACCCTGTGAGTATCTATTTATTTATTTATTTATTTATTTATTTATTTATTTATTTTTCTTATTGTAAGGGTGTTTTTGTTCCCCACCCTCCACCCCCATGGTGGCACGGATCAAATGCAAAGTATGCACACATGAGGCAAATGCTTTACCCCTAAGTTGTAACACCAGCCCTAAAACTCTGTCTTAAAAAAAATTGCCTGTAATTCCAAATTTCAAATTCTAGCACTTAAGAGACTAAGTCAGGGGAGCCTGAGGGTGACCTGATAATTTTATTAGCGAGACCCTATCTCAAAAACTAAAAACTTAAACAAAAACATGTAACTTTTTAAAATCACAGTTAGGCATGCAAAGATGAAGTGATAAAATTATCATGCACTTTTGCCTGTTACCTGTTAAGTGAAATACTAGCTGTATTGTATTCTCTCTGGATCAATATTAAAAGTTGTATTCTTGGTGAGTTTTTCTAGGAGCCCCAAGAAAGAAAGTACTTATTTGTATAATAACTCACCATAAACTATAATTCTGGATTATAAATGTAGATGCTAAATGAAATACTGAAAGATACTCATGTGTTTGCTACATGATTGTTTCTATTCTGAGTTTTTTCCCAGTATAGTACAAAGTCAATATTTTGGGGTCAGCATTCAGTACCATGGACAATTCCCTACAAGGCACTTGGTTCTTCCCATCAAGAAAGGTGGGAAATAGAAATTATGAGTATCCTGTAGTTTGTAAATATCCCTGAGTATCTTGCACTGGCAATTTAACTCGATCTCTCTCAGATGTTTGCACACCTCCCAGACTTATTACAACTACAAAGACTTCCCAGTGTTCAAAATAATTCCACTCTTAATGTAATGGCTATGAATATTCAGATTTCACAGTGTCTATTGTTTCAAATTTTTAATGGTTGCTTTAAAATAATAATAGCAACAATGAGACAAGGCAGTTTCAGCGGAGTTACCAAACACAATTTGATTATTTTGCATGATAGCACTGCCTTGTCCCATTTAAAATTTTCCTTTGCATTGGAGGGAGAAAATGTGTTAACTTTTCAGTGTCCAGTGGTAGTTATATGAATTAGCTCTTTCTAAGATGTCTGAATGCTTTTGAGTTTTTAAAACAAAAACATATGAGAAAATCTATCAGGCTGTTGGAAGTACTTGCATGAATATTGAGTTTGTTTCTTCCCCAATATTGTATAATTATTTAAGATATTGAACTTGGGACACAGTTGTATGGTAGAGCTTGTATCTGTGTGTATGTCAGGTCTTGAATCCAGTACTAAATGCCATCCAAATATAAATGTAGTCCAATATTGTATACAAATTATATTTGCCTGGAACATTTTCAAATTGAAGAGTTTAAATTATGACTAAAACAGTTTTATATTTAGTAATTTCTTGTGTAATATTCTGTGTAAATGTCTGTTTCAGATTATTATATATTAGAGATTTATTTACTTTAATTTTATGTCTATGGGTTTTGCCTTCTATATACCTGGCACTGGTATTGTGAGGTGAGCTACCATGTGTGTGTTAAGAATAGAGCCAGATTCTCTGGAAAAACAGCTGCTACTTTTATGTAATAAACTGTCTCTTTAGCCCTGTTTCAGATTATTTATCAAGAGTTTATAGTCCCAATATTCCAGTTTAAGATGTTTTAGGGACATTTTCTGAATTACTTGTTTGCTGTCAATAAAAAGATGATCATTTTTCTTCTGTATAAAATACCCTCCTTTCTGTCAGCATACTAGCCTGCTTTCTCCAGGCTATATTTCAAAAAAAGATAATATAAAATATAACTATTAAAAATATCAAAATATTTTATGTGTATAGAAAACCATGTTGTTGCTATTCTGTTCTTTTTCATTTCAGACATTTTGTAAGACGCAAATCGAATTTGAAAAAATAGTACCTGGATCATATTTAATGTTTCGCTTCATATGAACCTGCAATAGCAACTTCCATGGATAACTGGAGTGGTGTCCTGCAGGAAGATAGAGGCTGTGTTGGCTTACCTTTGTATAAATAAAAATTCAATATTTTTAAAACAGATTTTAAATCATATATTGTAAATAGAATATTTAAAACTGTCATATTTTTGCTAGGAATATTATTTTTATATGGTTAATATTACATAGAAAACATTTAATTATGCCAATTATGTCTCAGTACCAGTGAAAAATAACTATATTGTACATGATTTTAGTGACATATTTGGCAGATATTTGTGTACTGTGTTCAGTTTTATAATTCTTATTTAATATTTAAAAGCCTTTATTAATAGTTTGTTGTGTTTATTTGTGTTAATTTGAACTGTGAATTTTATTAAAACAGGAATATTAGACAAATTCTCATTTCTTTTCATAAAAAATAGTTGAGTAAAGCAATACTGTTGAAACCACACACACACACACTTATCAGTAGCAAATATACTGAGATAATTTTTGTTTTTAGAAGTTAAGTCTCATGGAATTGACATCTTAAATACAGTAAAATTCAGGTGTTCTTGGACAGTGGATGTGTGTGTTGGGGATGGAGGTGATCATGTGCTTTCAGGATTCATTCTTTGAACATAGAAAAATCATACTTAGATGCATTCAGTTACCTTCATTTAATTACAACAAGAAAAATCCGCAACAAAACACTTGAAAAGTCCTGTCCTTTCAGAGAATAGACAAAACGTGAGTTTCTTAGTGATGCACCAACAATACAAGTGCTGGCTATTTGTTATTTTGAGAAAGGGTCTCACGTAGCCCAGGATAGCCTTGAACTTACTTTGTAGCCAGAGATGACCTCATACTCCAGCACTGATACAATAAGTGTGAACCACCATGACACTCAGCATAAATATCAGTAGTTGTTTTAATCACCTTTCAATTGTTTATATTGTGTCACAAAGATCTTTAGGTCTATGTCTCATAGGAAGCCCCCATCCCACTTTCCCACACCTTTGATTTTGTTCATCATTGAGTGTTTGGAGTGTATTTGGGTCTTTATAAGCATACTTCTTTGTCCACCAGAGAAAGAAAGATATAATAACAAGTGCCTTTGGCTTTAAAAATATTATAGGAGTACATTATACATTTTAATCTTTATTTTTCTTTGACCTATAGGAAAATATTTATAAATAATTATATTCAAGAAACTCCAGAAAAACTAGGCATGGAGCTCATACACGAAATACCATCCCTTGGAAGCTGAGACAAGAGAGTCATAAGTTGAAGACCAGAGTAGACTATATAACAAGAACCATTGTTCTAGTTTATTTCTCTTTTGGTGTAATAAATCACTGATCTAAAATAATCTGGAGAGAAAAAAGATCATTTCTTCTTACATGTAAGGAAGGAAAGCCAAAGCAGAAACTCAAGTCAGGAGCTTGAAGCAGAAACTGAAACAGAGATCATGGGGGAACACTGAATGTCTCTGCTCTTAGGCTCACATTCAGCTAACTTACTTTCTCTCCCTACTCTCTTTGTTTCTTAAAGTTTTTCTAATTGTATACAGATGGGGTGGTTTGAAAGGAAATGACCCCCAAAGGTAGTGGCACTATTCAAAGGTGTGTCCTTAATGGAGTAGGTGCAATCTCATTGGAGAAAGTGTGTCACTGTGAAGGCAGGCTTTGAGGTCTCATATGCTCAAGATACCACTCAATGTTTCAACCACTTCCTATTGCCTGCAAAATATAAAACTCCCAGCTACTTCTTCAGCACCATCTCTGCCTATATGCCACCATGTCCCACCATGATGATAATGGACTGAACTGTAAGCGAGCCACCACAATTTATGTTTTCTTTTATAAGAGTGGCCATGGTCATGGTGTCTCTCCACAGCAGTAGAAACCATAAGACACCATAAATATTTTGCCTGCATGTATGTAAGTTCACCGCATTCTAGTCTTTGCAGGCACCAGCCATGCATGCAATGAACTTAACTAGAACATGCAGGATTTTCTGAAACTGGAGTTTTGGATGGTTATGCGCTGCCACAGAGGTGCTGGGAACCAAACCTGGTCAGTCTTCTGTAAGGACCATTAACAAGTGCTGTTCATGATGCTGAGCCATCTCTGCAGACATTCACCTGCTTTTCTTATATAGTACAAGCCCACTTGTCTAGAGATAGTAGTCTATAATGGGCTGGGTGGTCCTTAGCAATCAAGAAAATGACCACATGCTGATCTGATAGAGGCAAATACTTAACCTGAGAATCCCTCTTAGGTATCTCACATTGAAATTCAAGATTAACTATCTCATACAGTCTGAAAAGTAAAAGATGTGAGTAGATACTGTATCTGCAGTAATGCTACATAACATGGACAGAAAAGAATATTATGCTTTAAATTTAACTATATTTATCACAGTAATTACATTTGCTACTCTTGGAAAATGAAGAAGTTTTGTGTATAATTATTGAGAGAAATGAAAACGCTACTGGATGATAGCAAATAGGAACTTACTGATGGGATATATCTGACAGACACAGAAAGTAGCTGAAAGAGCTTTGTGATTAGTATAGTTTTACATATTAAGTTATTTGAGATGTAAGTCTATGGAATTAGATTTTAAGCATTCTCATAGATGACTAGTATACTTCAAAAATTTGTTCTGTTCTATATACTTTAAAGAATCTACTCATATTAATTAAAGATACCTTTTAGGATGTTGTTTATTTTACTTTATGATACATGTTTCTTGCTATACTGCCTTCAACACAGACAGATTGGGAGCTAACAATTGCGGTGAGTTTAGCAAGGGTTTCAGGGCAGGGGAGCTGAGGAATGAGTAGGGGTAAGAAGTGGGTCATGAGCACAGGTTTTTGGTTAGGAAGTAGGAATGGAGTGGATAAGGTAGAGAGGAGGAGGTAGAATGGAGTCAAAGACGTGGCTCAGGGAGTTCTTGGTAGATTTGTTGGTGCTAATGACAGAAAGTCAAAGCAGTAGGGTCATTTTCTGAGGAGCGTGGAGGGATGGATTCTAGAACAAGGATGAATGAACTCAGATTTCTTGTAGGTCAAAAACTTTGCATGTCAACAATATTAAATTTGAGGGTAATTTTTTTTTTGAAAATAAGTGTTGATTTCTTACACAAATTACCAAACCACTGTACCTTAATTTTCTCATTCAAATTGGAGTGAAAACAATTCCTACTCTATGGACAAGAAAATAAGTTACTACTAAAGTGCTTACAAAAGTACTCAGTGCTGAGTGGGAGCCATGTATTACTAACCATATCTGACATCTAATCTGAATTGTGCCAAACTTACTGAGCAGGAAAAGCAACTTCCTAGGGGCTTGCCTTCATCCTCTGTAAATGTTCCCATTTGGTAGGGGGAAAGGAAAAGCTAGTTCTTGTAACTGTTGTGTGCTGCACTGTTGTCAAAAATTGTGTTGTACTCTTTTATCTGCTTAACACCCAAAAAACAGCTCTGACCCATCTCCAGTCACTAACAATGTAGGAAGTGAAGCACAATTTGATTTGAAAATCAAAAAGTTTAAGCACTCCCAAAAGCTGATATTTTCTCACCATGATCACAAGTGATCAATTCCATACCTAGCCTGTGGGTCACAGCCAAAATGTAGCCAGACTAAATTATCATATGAACTTATCTTCAGACTATGGGCATCAGGTAGATGAATCATTCCATTTGCAAAGTCTTGCATTATGTGTATGCAAGTACTCCACACTTGGAAAAGATCCAAATAGAAAGCCTCCTCTACTCCAAGGACTTGAGACAGGATATTTTGGTTCCTTCCAAATGCCTTTTTGGGAAAGATAATATCAGTTGGAAAACCTAAAAGGACTCCACAGGTCAGTAGAGACTGAGGTCCTGTCAAGCCCAGTATTATCCTTTCCATTGAGTCAGGCTCATATAGCATAGAAAGCTGAAAGCTTTGTTGCATGAACCCTTTCTGAAGAAAGGTAAATACATGGATACATGTCGCGCGCCACCTCATCAAGGAAGACGCAACACCCAGGCTCTTCTTTCAGCAGTTTTATTCAGGAACCTTGATTTCTGACTTCTGACTTACTTACTTACTTATGACTCGGACTGACTGACTTGCTACATGTTCTCTCTCATTCCTTCTCCTTCTGACCACGAGAAACCCGCCTGCAGCCTAAATAGCCTCTGGGCAGCCAACCCCAGTACGCCATGTAGGCATTACCCATAGGTCCAGGTACACGGAAGCAAGCCAGATTCTCAGCCTTAACCATATATGGAGTTGTTTACCACAGAGAGCACTCACCATCGGGAAGGTGGAGGCATGGCTACATGCAGCTCTCCACAGATACTCACCCTAGATAAGGCATAAACAAAAATAGGTTTCAAGTCAAGTGTAGCCTAGTAAACCAACTAATTTAATTGTGTTTACTTACAGGAGCATGGACATAGGCACTACAGAGGGGAAATGATAATCTCTATCAGTAATCATTATCTGTCCATTCCCCTCCTGGACAAAAGGTTGAGGGAAGGATCTTGTGCAGGTCCTGCAGATAATGACAACTGGAGACAGTTGAAGAGGGCAATGGCCAAATCATACTTTTAAGAGCAGTGTCTCATTTAGGATTTCTATTGCTGTGAAGAGACACCATTGTTGCAGGAATTCTAGTTGGTCTTAATAAAATTCTACAGCCAGATATTGTGGCAAATGTTGAAAGATCAGAGAGACAGAGAAACAAGCCCATAGACACTTCTAACCTCACTAACTCCTCAGCCTAAAGAGGGAAGATCCTGTATCCACAAATCCTCAGACTGAATGCTTTTGAGTCCTCAGTTGAAAGGGCAAGGAAGGTGTAGGTGCTAAACTTCTGTCTCATCTTGCCTTATATTCCTTTTCTTCCCAGCCATATCACTTCTTGTCTCAACTTTTCCAGTCTGGGATTAAAGGCATGTGTGCTTCCCAAGTACTGGGAGCAGAGGCATGGGATTCCAAGTGCTGGGATTAAAGGTGTGTGCTAACACTTCCTGTCTCTGGTTCTCTTTTAGACAGGATTAATCTTGTGTGTCCCAGTGTGTTCTGGAACTCACAGAGATCTTTCTGTCTCTGTCTCATGAGTGCTAGGATTACGGTGTGTGCCACTACTGCCTAGCCTCTATAGATAATTCTGTGGATGGCTCTGCCCTTTGATCTTCAGGCAAGCTTTATTTGTTAGATCACAAACAATATATCTCCACACACCATGACCCTGGCAACTCTTATAAAGAAAAATATTTAACTGGAGCTGGCTTAAAGTCCAGAGGTTTAGTCCATTATCACCATGTTGGGGGGCATCCAGGCAGAGAAGGTGCCGGGAGAAGGAGCTGAGAGTTCTATATTTTGTTTGTCAGGCAGCAGGAAGTGAACTGAGACATACTTCCTCCAGCAATGCCACACCTACTCCAACAGGCCACACCTCCTAATAGTGCCTCTCTCTATAGAGGCCATTTTTCTATCAAACCATCACAGGTAGTCATTTATAAACCATCTATACATAAAATAAGTCATTGTCAAACAAAAGTATTAAGCCTTCATTAAAAAAAAACTACAACCCCCCCCATTTTTGACTTTTGAGACAGGTTTCTCTGTGTAAGAGTCTTGGCAGTTCTGGAACTCAAACTGTAGACCATGCTGGCCTCGAACTCACAGAGATCTGTCTCTCACTGCTTCCCAAAAAATCCTGGAATTGAAGAATTGAAGGTCTGAGTAACTACCTCCTGACTAGAAGATAACTCTTCAACTATGTGTCTTTGTTGATAATTGAATGTTCCAGTCTAGAAAATGAAAATAGACACTTTTCAGAAATCATTACTTGACTGTTTAAGTTTTTAAATTTTTATGAACATAGATTTTTCTTTGTTGGTTTCCAGTCTTACTTTAAGCCTGGTTAGGGATTGTCCTCCCATGGCCGATTTCCTTCCATCTGTTATCTCGAAAACACATAATTGTGCAAGAACATAATTGTGACTAAGGTAATACCAAGAAGACTAAAACTTCAGAAGTCAGTTAGAAGTTATTAGTGAATATTTTATTATGAATCTTTCATTAACAATATATGCTAAAAGTCAAGCACAGTGGTACACTCCTTTAATCCCAGCACTCCAGGAAGCAGAGGCAGGTGGATCTCTATGAGTTTGACACCAACCTGCTCTACACATGGAGCTCCAAAGACAGCGAGGACTACATAGAGAAATCCTGTTTCAATAAACAACAAGAATATATTCTAGGGTGGGTGAGATGGATTGTCAAGTAAAGTTGCTTGTAGAGAGTGTGAGGGCCTGAGATCCACCCCTGAACCTATGTAGAAATGGAAGGAGATAACAAATTACACACAGTTGCCCTATGAGCTTCACATGCATCCATTAGCATGCATCTGCTCTGTGCATTACACATAAACAATATCAATAAATAAAAAATTGAAAATGAAATGTTCTATTTTGTAGATCTATCACTGATTTTATTATGCTCTGTCTTATAACTTTGGAATTTCTGGGTAGCCTATCTCTGTTTGGGGTTTTGGTTGTTATGCAGGCCAGGATGATCCAGCACTTAAGTACCTTGAGCAAGCCTGGAGCTTGGACCATCTCTGGCCTTAGTCACTTGAGCACTAGGCTTACAGAAACATCTCCATGTCTGGTTCTAGATTCTGTATGTTAAAGGCTTAGTTTTGTCCCTTCTCACTGCATAGTGAACTGCCAGTCAGTTCTGAAGATGGTTGTCTGAACGAAATCCAGAAAGATAATTTTCCTCTGCTTACAGTTAGAATATCAGCTATGCTGCTGCCAAGCTGGGCTGGAGCTTTGAAGGCCTCCTTCCCACTCCACCCCCACCAAAGGCCCAGGTGAATCTCCACAGGCCAGAGGGTGGAATCTGTGACAGCTGACAAAGCGTAGTGTGATATGGTAAGAATGACAATGATTGTAGATTCTCCTCCAACATCCATGACTTCACTAACCCTAGGCCATTGGATAGGTTTCCACTATTTTACTAACCCAGCACAATCACCAACCACATTCTAAGTATTTGTCCCTATATTCACTGGTAAGTGCAGTCCTCACCTCTCATCAAGGAAATGTCTCCTTGAGACAGATGAAGAACACTACAGAAAATGTCATGCAGCTAAGAACAGTCTGTAATGTCAAGATCTGACACCCTTACACAGTTATACATGCAGGCAAAATGCCAATTCACATAAAATAAAAATCAATATTTTTAAAAAAGAAAAAGAAAACCTCAATCAATCAAAATGCATAACTGTGGGGCTCACTCCTAAGTGATATATCCACAACAAACCTGCACCTAGAGCTCAGGGAACATTGTGGAAGATGGAGTAGAAAGACTGTAAGAGACAGAGGATCAGAGAGTTTGCTCTAAGTTTGTGTATTCTAAAAATGTCAGAAGCTACATCCATAAAACTCCTACCAACATGGTTCCTTAAACATGACCTGAGCAGCCCTTGGTGGCAACATGGGCCATGGACATCAACACAGACCCTGGCTGTGGTAGGGCCGTAGATCCAGACATGGCCCTTGGCAGCATGGCCCCAGGTGAGACAGCACAGGCCCCTCAGAACAGCATGGTTCCCATGACAGAGTGGCCCTTGAACACTAACATGCCCCCAGGTAGTGATCCTAACCCTGGCATTGGCATGATCTTTGATGGTAACAGGAGCCATGAACAACAACACAGGTTCTGGTGGTAGTAGGGCCAGGGACCCAGACATAGACCTTAGCGCAGTCTGGGTCCAGATCTTACATGGCATCTTATGGCAGGGCAGACCACTCAGATCTGTATGGCCCTGGCTGTACCAAGACCCTCAGACCACATCTGGCATCATGTGATGGCCCAGACCCCAGGTATTTGTATGGCTTTCAGTAGTAACAAGAGTCACACATATCAACACAGATCCTCGCTGCAGTAGGGAATGGCTAGCTTTCATTTTAAAAATATCTACTGAAAGATGGTAAACTGGAAGAAATATAGTTTTGTGCAATGAGCCCGGAACTTTAGTGTGGAAACAGGGAATGACCATGGAATCCCAGAAGTTGCCCGCTCTCTGGCTAATCTCTGAGTAACACGTTAAGCGTTGTATGAACAGAACCACACAGAACATTGATTGGGGTTTACCTTCCTTGCCTCATCATCATGCTTATCCTCTGGATGGAGGAGAGAAAAACATGGTCCATAGGAAATGACAATTTATAGCAATAAAATGCCTGTGTTTGGATGAGGTGTTTCATTTTAATTGGGCATGTTAACTAGGTGAGCCAAAGGGGACTTTCAATTGTTGGACTTAGGTAGTCAGCCTTAGGAGGAAGAAGTAGTCTAATAAGGGAATAGACCTTGGTAGCTAGCTATAAGAATGTAATCTAATAGAGTTTAGCAAGAAAGAGGGAATTGGGGAGAAGGGCAAGGCCTGCCAGAGCCACGTGCTTGAGTGAGCTACTGTCCCTTCATGGACTCACTCAACTTTAAAAGGCAAAGACCTGAAAACATGTTTGAATCAAAACTTCAAAGGAAAATCTTCAACAATCAGTGTGTACTTATTTCTCCCAGAATTACAAAAGTGAAAATGCTGTTTGCTTGAAATAGAAATAGCTAATCATTTAAAATAGCACAATGGGCTGGGGAGGTGGCTCCGCTGTTAAAAAGTATCTGCTACTCTTCTAGGCAACTGAAGTTCAGTTCCTAGAACCTAGGTCAGATATCTCAAAAGAGCCTGTTCCTCCAGGCCCTAGGGATCCTCCAGCCTCTGCAGGCACTGGCACATACATACATACAAATACCTACTCTTAAATAAAAACACATTGAAAAAACAAAACAAAAACCCTTACGCATAACCAGCTGAACACTTCTGCCCCCTAGTGGACTCTTACATCAAAACAAAGCAATATCAATGTGTGCACCAAAGCCTCTTACATTGATAAATATTTTGTTTTTGAATTTCATCAAATATATATGTGTGCATGCTCAAATAATACAAATGATCCAGTTTAGACTAGGCAAAAAGAGAACAAAAATAGTATACATTACTGGGTCAACTTCCAGTTCAAATTCTGGTCTGGGAAACTGCTGGAGCACACTAACCAATTCCCAGACCAAATCATGACTCATTTCAGAGAATTAGGTTCTCACTGCTGTCTACTGGGAACTTTGATGCTGGAGGAATACAGTATTCCAATAATCCTTTGAAGTTTGCTTATGAGGAAAAAGAGAAAACACATTTTGAAGTGGATCTTTATTTTGCTATATTGTCTGGTTTGTCTTCAAACTCCTAGGCTCAGGAGGTTCTCCTACTTCTCACTACTCAGTATATAGAATTACCAGAATCTACTACAGTGCCTTTCTGCTTTGAATGAATGAATGAGTATTTTATCCATTTGATTGAGTTATATGCCAGGAGGACCGTAGTAGTAGTTTTTCATCAGGACTGCCAGCCACAAATAATGATATGGAGACTTCTTATTAATTGTAAAAGCTTGGCCTTGCCTTAGACTTGCTTTTAACTAACTCTTATAACTTAAATTAACTGATTTATATTCATCTTGCCACATACTGCCCATCTTGCTTCTTGTCTTCTGCTCTCTCTCTCTCTCTCTCTCTCTCTCTCTTCTTCCTCTTCCTTTCTCTCCTTGAAATCTCACCTATACCTCTTGCCTATCATTCAGCTTTTTAATCACAACATTACAATATTGCCTAGTTTACAAATATTCCACAGCAGATCAGAAGTATACTAACAGCAGGAAGCATTGGCCTCTGTTTATTTTACTGAGTTTCTGCACAGCCAATCAATACTGTTAAAAAAGGGTTGTCAGAGAGTCACAGAGCAGACTTGGTTTGTAGAGTTATTTGAATGTCTTTCTATCACCACTTAGAATTATGTTGTTATTACTAAAATGGCAACTTCCAAAATTAGAACGTTTGCTCAATAGCTGTACGGCATTTGTGGAATGGCTTAAGATATAAAAATATCAATAAATTAATCAATTTTTGACCTCTATTCTAATGGAAACTATGGTGTTTATTAGAGTAAAATGCAGACACCCACTACTTTATTTTTGAATGTGCATCATGTGCCAAACTGAGCAGTTTTTTGTGTTATTTTATTTTGTTTTAATTTTTCCACACAAGGGTCTCACTGTATACCCACTTGTTTCAAACCTGTATCCTTTGCCTCAGCATCCAGTGTTATGGGATTACAGGCTCATGCCACCAGACAGAGGTCATGTGTCCTGCTTTTGCACAAAAGTTTTGGGAGTAGATATTGGTGTTTAGTTTTATCTTATGGTGCCACAAAGATTGAAGGAGTTTGCTGCCACTCCCAATGGCCTGAGTTGATTCTTGGGACTTTGGTGGTAGAGAGAACTGACTTCTGCAAGCTGTCTTTTAACCTGCGCATGTCCCCCAAAGAACAGACTTCACCCCCACACAGTAATGTAACAGAAAATAGACTAAAACAAGAGCTTACCAGTAACTTTCTTGAGTTTATATAAATATGCACCAGACTTGAGATTTGATCCAAAGACTTTGACTAACCCTGATTGACAATCTTAGGACTAGACTACATTGTCTGAAAATATGATGAGTACTAATAACAACTTTTGATAGAAATGGAAATGATTATATAGAAAAAAAAGTGTTCCCAGTGAAAACTGTAGCACATTCTGTAAGTTTTTAGGTTCTATGCCTGCTTATCATTGGAAGTTAGTCTACTGTGAATGACAGATAATATCTGGCTCTTAAAATCAATGTTTCCATCTTCTTCCCATGTCCAAGATCTGCCACTACTAAGATCAGAAGCCTCTCTTTCCTCAAAGTCCTGCCAAGTTGGGTCAGGGGGTTCTTTTCCTTATTTGTCTCACTTTCAATTTTATTTATTTACTTATTTTTATTTATTTATAAAAGGTCTTAATATGTAATTATATTTATTTAGTTATAGAAGGTCTTGATATGTAACACTTGGCTGGTCTTAAATACAAGGCAATTCTCCTGCCTCTGTATCCATCATGCCTGGCAAAACAGGTAGACTAATGTGAATTTTAGAGAAACCACCATAGCAGATTAAATATATATGACACTGGTGTTGTTGGTATGTGGGCCACTCAGAAAGTCTGAACACTGCCACAGATATCACCTCACAATCCAGGATGCCCATCAGAAGCCACTTTACTCACCAGCCAGCCACAGGTGTTTCCAATTCCACTGGCCACCTGGTCTCAGACTCAGGGCTTGCAAGAATCAGCTTTGGTTTTCTTTTGTTTTCATAGAATCTCTGCTCATTAAGGGCCTAGCTGCTGTCACCACCTAACAGAGTTGTTCTGCACTCTATTCAGCAGATGGACCAACTGGTCCCAAAGGCCAGACAAATAAACAAGACAGCGGACTCACGCTCGTGTCCTCCTTTTCTCTCCCCTCCTTTCCTCATCCTCCCTTAAACAAGAGAAGACACAAACCTCGACCTTGGGTCCATTTTGATCCCTGCCCTAGGTCCTCCTGTGTACCTTTTGTGTAATCCACTTCTAGAAGGAAATACTGCTAAGTAAGTTTATCCAGAAACACTCTCCTTTGGACCCCCAACAATTCTATGAGGATCAAGTCCCTCATCCCCATCAGTCACTTAGGTGATGTCTGGTCACTCTGTCTACTATTCAGCAAAACTCCTCTTAGTCAATTCAGACAGAATTCACTTCACCTCTCATACTTTTCCCCACAGACTTTATCTAACTAAAGAAGCTTTGTCAACAAAGACTGACTGACTCCTTAGAACTCCAGGGATTCGGAGAGGTTGGAATGTTGCAGGTTCAGAGCCCAGTCCCAATTTATCTCGGATAATCTTTATTCTACTAAACAGCTACTCTTTACCTCTACTCTGTGTCAGATGCAACATTTATAACAAATAAACAAATAGAAAAAGTCTTGGAATGTATGAACTTACCAAATCCCTAGTTTTTCCCCAATCAAAAAAGGTCAAGAGTGTTGTCTGATAGCATTGAAGCTGACAGCAGTATTCACCCATCTTACTATAACTCACCTACCAGATACACTCACAAGCATATGAAAGATTTCAATTTATGTATTTCTTTATGTTACTAAAAAAGTTTATGAAATTGCTACCTTGCTGGAAAATGGTATTTTTGGAAAATCTCATTCTATGTTCCTGAGCTATGGTCACTCATATTTGATTCTTGAATAAAGTATGCCTGTCCTTTGAGGCAAGAGCTGTGTCACTCACCAATATTATTATACTTTAACAAATAACATTGTTAACAGTCAACAGTTTACAACAGCAAGAAATACTTTTTTCCTGAAGTTATAAATATGATGAAATAGATGCCTGTTCAAATTTTATAAACAATTAAGTACTAGAAGAAACAGAAGGTTAAGGAAAAAAACGTATTAAATAAACCTCCAGAGTCGAGAGCATTTTAAAAGTGATAAAAGCCTCAATGAGCACCCAGAGCTTTTATTCACCCAAAGACACAAAGTTTAGAAGCATGGAGTCCTCATGTTCTAAAGATGATGATGAGACTTCATGTCTAAGATGAGTAAGTCTGGAGTGCAAGAAACTCTCTGCTTGATAATTATTGCTATCACTTGCCATTTTCTTCTGCTAATTTTTCAGATATATTTTTTGACTAGTTAATAGGTGACCCTTATTTCAAATTTCAGTTTCTCATTCTTCTGGACATCATCATAACATTTAGCAATAATAATTCTGTTTATATCTGCTTCTGGAATGTTGATTAGAGAGGGTGATTAAATAGCACTTTGGTGAATTCTACCTTTTGGTTGGTTTTTCTTGATTAGATTAAAAAACAACAATAACAACAAAAGCAAAGAAGTCAACCTTTCACTATGACAATTATTTTTATGCAGGTCCCGCTTTCTTCCACACGATGGCGCCCTTCTGTCAGGCTTTCTTTTGAACAACACAGAAATTCTAGACACAAACGGCTCCAGATGGGCTCCCTCGTGCTGGTAACCATCTGAAACAGGATGTCAGTGCTTAACAATGTTTGCAACAGATCGCTACTGTGAGCACCTCCTTACCCCCAGAAAGCAAAAGAAGATAAAAATAGATTGTGACAGGACTTAGAGAAGGTCACAACTCCAAGTTCAGAAATTTCAGAGTTTTAGAACCCGTTGGAAGCCAATCAAAACGGAGCAACTCATTTCCTAGCTCAGAACCTTCTGTGATGGGTACCACACTCTGGGAGACTTTGCTCTGTGACAAACTGCTCAGGTCTTGGAGTTACACTCCAGTTCAAGTCCTAGCTCAGTCTCTAAGATGACTGACCTGGGGTAGGACCTTGGCGTTTAACTGGGATGCTGAAGGTGGTAAGGACAGCTGGAACATGGCCCTGTGGCAGTCTACCAAGATCCTGGTCTCCAATAAAATCTGGATTCATGGATTTAGAAGCTTATGTAATGTTGATAAAAAAAGGCATGATGATGAATACAAAGTGAGATACAAGTTACATATTTATTTAGAACTTTAAAATCAAAACAAATTTAAGTAGTGAAAGTGTATTGATGATACATTAGAAAATGGAGCAAATAGCATCATACTTATTCATTGATTTCCTGATACAGCTAACAATTTCTCTGCACTTTTGCCTTCATTCTCTTTAACTGCTTTTCTCTTTGGCAATCATTTTGTAATCTCTCATCTTTGACAAAGTTAGAGATTTTTACTACTAAAATGGTGAGTCAAGAGGGGTTTTTTTTTGTATTAATATGTGCGGAATTTCTTTCATCTTTACAACTGGTAAGGTTGCATAAAGCTTTTTAATTATTAATAAATTGGGAAAACACTGACTCTTTTTTGTACGTAAGTTGTATTATCCAAAGCATTTGAAAGCAGTGGCTTACATGCTCTATAAACTACCAATAGTCTAATCAGTTAGTAGAGGTTGTACTAACTGCACTACTCTAAGCTTTATGTTTATGTACAGCTTCCTGTTCCTACTTGATAGTGAGCTACTAACAAGTTAGCATCTTCAAATGGCACAAATTTGTTCCTTTACAGTTTGGGAGACCAGAAGAGACTTGGCAGACTAAAATAATTTCCTTGCTGTCTCCATTTCCTAAGACTTACCTTCACCTTTCTTTATTGGCTATTGTGTCTTTCTTCTTTTCAAAGTCAACAGCATAACATCTTCCACTTTCCCACTGTCTGTAAAGTTTCTGCCTTCACCACCACCTACAAGGACCCTTATGATTACATTGGATTTCCCTTGATAATCCTGGATAATCTCTCCATTTCCAGTCCAGCTGATGGGTGATCTTAATTTCACCTGTTGCCTTCTCTTTTAGAAAGGTTTTAGTGCTTAGGATGGGGCATATTTTGAGGCCCCCTCTTTGCCTCACCACTGTTGATGTTTCAGTTCAAATCACCTTGCACGCAAATTTTAAAGCCTTTTCAAAAGTCTTAAAACTCAGAAGACTGCTTCTCAATATCACAATGCTTTCCAGAGGAGAAACTACCACAGAAAGACAATGGTGATGGATGTATCCCTCTGGAATAATATGTCCAAATAAACTCTCCTTCCTATAAATTGCCTTGATCATGGTATATTGTCACAGCAGCAGGGAAGTAACTAATGTCCTTTGCAAAGAAAGCATAGATACATTGCCACAATCTTCCTCTAACTTTTATATTATGAAACTGAATTTGGGTTCCCACTGAAGCCAGCAGCAGTTTGCATGGTTTCTGAGTGAAGCCCATATTGCTTTTTTTTTTTTTTTTTACTTCTTTTTTTAATCATGGTAAAACGCATGAAATTTACCACTATGAAAGTTTAAAATGTGCAACCAGTTGCATTAAGTAGTCCACAATATTTTGCAAACATCATCAATAATATCTGATGCCTGAATGCTTTCTTCACCTCAACAGAAGTCTCCCTTTGGTAGTCTTTTCTATTACCCTGGCTCCTTTGAGGTTCCAATTAACTTTCTCAACAACCTCGCTTGATTAATGTCAACTTAACTTTCACAGTGCACACTCAGAAGTGACCATTTTGAGCCTGTCTTAACATCTCTTATCATGTGTTCTATTTCCAATGTGTGCTTTCTGAAAGCATACATGAAGTCAAAACACTTTTATACATCTGTTCACTGTAGCAGGAAATCAGAATCTATACAAGTAGACTGATAGTAGCGGAGTGTTAGGACGGAGAGGGGCGTGGTCAATGAGAAAGAGTTTTAGAAATAGAGCGCTTAAAGAGAAGACGAGAGACAAAAAGCTAGCGGTTTTTTTGCGCAGGGCTGAGACCTCTCGTGGGTTTTGGACTGATGACGTGGTTTTTAGACTGGTGACGTGGCTTTTGGACTGGTGACGTGGCTTTTGGATGTGTGGCACGTGGGACAGGAGCTTTTGTTTGGGAACGCTCTGGCACGCTGTAACTTTATTTTTTTATTTTTTTAAAAACCTTTTTTGTTTTGTAAGCGATTTTTACAAAATAAACATCATTTAAAACATATCTCATGGCGAGTCGTTACATTTTAGAATGCCTATTTTTACAATGTTAGCTTCACTTTCTTGGTTGATTAAGATTACAGATTATGGTTACTCAGATTTGCCACTTAACAGTCAGGATATTCAGGCTTTTCAGAAACATGTTAAAATATACCAAATAGATAAGCGTCTTCAACCACTTCATAGACCAAAAAATATAGCATTCAAGATTTTGTTATCTCAAATTTGGCCTTGAGATGCATGACAACTCCTGATATCACCATTCCTTTCTCAAGGTAGTGTTAAGCATCACTGACATCTAGCAAAGAGACTGTCTTGTTTGGCAAACAATGGCCTGAGGGGCAAAGGACGACACTTGCCCTGACTGCTGTCAGTGTGCTCTCTGTCCGATATGGATGAGCAAGATAAAAGATAGAAACTGCCAAAGCCTGCCTAAACAAGATAAGACGGTCCTACCAAAAAATACCCTGCTTCTACAGAGACTTGTCAGACATCATAGGCCAATAGCCACAAAGATAGATGCTCCCGTTGTACAAAAAAATAGTAGATGACTGTCCAGACAGTTAACCGTCATTGTCTTCTCCTAAATTTTAAAAGCTACTTCATCATGCTTCCAACTTCAGGTGTCTATTTTCCTTCTCAGGTCTTGACGGTGTTAAAGACTAAATAATTGAGGTTGTTATTACTTCTTATCTCAGCAAAGACACTCAAATATTAAAACTTTATTGTTCGAGATAAGCAGCTTTAAAGCAATCCTTATGCATCTCCTCGTATCAACATTCTAGACATTAAATTACACCTTATATTTGTTATCTGCTAGCAGCAGTTTGACCTCACTTATGTTAATACCTTTCTCTTCCCCAGATACCACCTTATGATCCCTATAATATGTAGCTCATACTTAGTTTAAAACCTTCTTATTTAGACAAAAGGGGGAGATGTAGTAGGAAATCAGAATCTACACAGGTGGACTGATAGTAGCGGAGTGCTGGGATGGAGAGGGGCATGGTCAACGAGAAAGAGCTTCAGAAATAGAGTGCCCAAAGAGAAGACGAGAGACAAAAAGCCAGCGTTCTCTCGCACAGGGCCGAGACCTCTCACGCAGGTTCCTGACTGATGACACGGTTTCCAGACTGGTGATGTGGTTTCGTTTGGGAACGCTCCGGCGCACTGCAACCTTACCTCTTCACCTCTTCTTAAAACCTTCTATGTTTTGTAAGCAATTCTCACAAAATAAACATCATTTAAAACATATCTCATGGCGGGTCGTTACCATGATAGTTCACCCCCTTCATATTATTGTCATATATTACAGATTTAATTGTTAACATGGATTCATAACTACTGTTTTAGAGTAACCATGCATACGTCAAAAAATACATTTTCTTTGTCTAGTCAATCCAATGTGTGATAATGCTCTTGTACACTGTAAAGATTTTTCATTTGTATTGGTTTAATAAAATTCTGATTAGCCAGTCAAGGCAGGAAGTAGAGGCAGGGCGACCAGACTAGGAGAATTCTGGGAAGAAAAAAGGCAGAGCAGCAGATGACAGCCAAGTGCAGATGTCAGCCAGAAAAAGAAAGATGAGTGTGCTGCATTGAGGTAAAGTACCAAGCCATGTGCTAAACATAAATAGAATTATGGGTTAATTTAAGTGTAAGATTTAGTCAGTAATATGCCTGAACTACTGGCCCAGCATTTACTATCAATGAGTTGGGAAGCAGCTGCCAGGTATTTGAAAGTTGCTAGTAGGACACAGAAACTTCTGGCTACAGTCCAATGCATATTATACCTCAAAGAGAGTTTATGCAAGTATCTTTATTTTCTTGTAAAAAGGTCATACTTTATTGTTGTATGCATTCCTTAAATGTATTGGTGGTGGTTAACATTAAATGTGTGAACATTAGCTCACACATTTAAAAAGACAGATATAAACAGGAAGGAAAAGTATCCTACAGTGTGGTGGTTTGAACAAAAATGACCCCATAGACTTTGGCATTTGAACACAGGGTTCCCAGTTGGTGATGCTGTTTGAAGAAGTCTTGAAGAAATGGCCCTGTTGGAGAAGTATGTCACTGGGAGCCTGGCTTTGAGGTTTAAAAGTCATGAGCCAGTCCCAGTTTGTCCTTTGCTTCCTGTTTCCTGTTCAAGATGTGGGTTCTCAGTCTCCAGTTCCAGCCACAAGCTGCTACTTTGCATCCTGGACTCATGTCCCTCTGGAAGTACAGGCCCAAATAAATTCTTCTATACATTGTCTTGGTCATGGTGTTTTATTTTAGCAATAAAAAAGTAATTAATGCATCCAGATATATGCAGAGAGTCTTAATGCTAACCTTCTTTTTACTGCTCATGCTGACCATATATAACATTGTCTTGGCTTCAAATGATACTTACTCTGAGTCTAAAGATCAACCAGAGGTAAAAACTTACAGTTCTGACAGGTCTTTCCTTAGCATGCATTCTATCTTCAGAAAGAGCTTTCTTTTTCTTTTTGTTTAGAAAACAAACTCTCTTTTATAATTATTTATTTAATGTCTATGGATGTTTTGCCTACATACATATCTGTGTACTCTGTGCATGTCTGGTGCCCCCAGAGGCCAGAAGAGGACATCAGATCCTCTGGACCTGGAGTTACAGCTGCTTGTGAGCCACTTTGTGGGAGTTAGGATTGAACCCTGGTTCTCTGAAAGAACATCCAGTGGTCTTAACTGCTAAGCTGTCTCTCCATTCCCTAGCAAGTGCTTTCTTATTGCATAAAATAAGTAAAACTACACTGAAATAATGTTTAATACATTTTTATTATTACTATCTTTTTGTAAAGCTGCTTGTATGTAGTACTTTTTAACACTCATTCTTCTCTACAAGCTTCCTCCCTGGCTTGTCTGAACATTAGAGGACAGAGCCAAGCCATGAAGGTCAGGGAATGGTGACCAACACCTTTAATCCCAGCTCTAGATCTCTGTGAGTTCAAGGCCCGAGCCAAGCAGTGGTGGTACATGCTTTAATCTTAGCACTAGGAAAGTTGAAGGAAGAAGTGGAGAAAGAGGAGGCAGGAATTCTTCCATTCCCCTTTGCTCCCTTTCTGGACTCAGGGGCATTGAGTCTGAGGATTCCTGGAGACAGAATCTACCCTTTTCAGTCTGAGGAGTTGACTAAGTGGCTGTGGCTTGTTTCTTTGTTTCTCTTATATATCAGCTTTTACCCAATATCTGGCTCCAGGATTTTATTAATAACACCACGTAGAATTAATGCAATATAGGAAGCCTTTGCTTATTCCTATGAGGGAAATCTCTTAAAGCAGTAGAAGATAATTTACTGGGACCAAGGCATATTCTGCTCTCTCCAGAACCAGAACCCTCATTAAGATATAGGTTGTGATCTTTAAGAGGGCACATCCTGAGGAGGAAAAGCTGGATAATGTCACTATGATCTGCCTGTTTAGCCATATCTACTGTTCCTAATTGGTGACAATCTCTGACTAGATTTCAGAATTTGGAAATAATGGGCTCTAACAGTATTTGCCAGGCATTTGGTGTTCTGGATAAGTATGGCTCCTGGAGGTTCATTTTTGCTGACACCACAGTACATATATATCCAGTAACACCTTATTTACCTTGTAACTGCCACTCAATCTTAGTGTGCTCTCAACCTAACAAACAACAAATCCCTGCTATGTGTCAGTATTGATGACTCCCTGAAAGAAAGCTCTGCAGGCATGTACCATTGTCAGTTCAACTAGGGACATTGCTACCTGCTGCTGTACATGACCCCTGTCCTCTATTCCTAGGCAAACCAATTCTTATTATTGATTTGTTAAAATTGGCATCCTTGGCTAGCTGATTATACAACCCATATGTGGTTTCACTGCATCAGTCTGTGTATAAGAATTCTTTAGGAAAGACCCATAAACAAGGAGGAACAAAATGCAAAGGCAGACAGGAGGAGCAGTTGGTCTTTTCAGACTGCAGCACAAAAATTCCACAAATGAAGGTGGCAAACTGTGCATTACCCCTGAAAAATATTATTTCTTCCAGGGATGTTCAGACTCATCAAGTTTTCTGTGGGAGAGATTTTCTGTAATATGAGTTAGTTTTATGTTTGTTTTTAAGCAAAACATTTTTCTACATTTACACACTAACCTAAACAGTGTTTATTAGCATAACACTTTAATCCATGATAAACTCCACAGCCTTCTGAACAAGAACCAAAGCCATGGGGAACACAGAGACTGACAAGTTTAACGAAAGCCTTTGGAGACCTGCTCCAAAGTTTTTCTGCCAGGGTCCAAGGAAGACACAAATTGCTGAAGAGGAAAATCTACTTACTTGGAGTATCAATGAATATACTCACATTCTCTTTAGTTCATCATCTTTATTGGGCACAATAACTACAAGGGAAGGCACAGGCGTATATACTCATGCAAGCATTAATTCTTTGGTAATGCAAGGTGGGGTTTGAATATCTCATGGTCATAGAGAGAGGTGATACAATTCACATACAGGGCAGTAACTGCCAATTTTTATTTGTGGCACAAGGTGGGAGTGTCCAGTAGAATTTTTCTAGTGGGGATAACTAAAGATTAGCAATCCAAAGGAGGAAAATCATGTGCTCCAACTGCATTCTTAAATGTGGCTAGGTATAAGGTTAAAAGTTTATTGATCAGCAAAAATCCATGGACCAGATAAAATCTTGTGCTGTTTTCATTAGGTTTCCAGGGCTACCAATTTTCTTTGGTTGCCCAGGTGACCTGTGTAAGTAATGGAAGAAAACAATGTGTTAATATTGTTCAGCTGTAGCTTTTATATCTAACGTTAACACCTAAGTTGTGGGACAAACAGAGGATAAAGTCCAATTTGCACAAGAAATGAAACCTGTCACCTTTAGCAGCTTAGTGGTGCAAATTTCCAGAGCAAATATTTGTTTTTATACCTGCAACTAGGAATTGACTTAACTTTTTGCCATATCACAAACAGTAAATCTCTAAGTTAGGATCTTGTGTTAATAAATCGAGGTGTAAGCAAGTGTAGGGAGATAAGGATTTAAGATTAGTGGTGTTAATTCAGAATAGTTCTCTTAAGCACACCAGCATCTCATCTACTTGTAGCTGTCCTTGGATGCCTGAGAAATGTCTCAAATGAAAGACTTTCGTCCAACGGCTGACTTTGGCCATATGTCTACTAACAAAGTTTGTAGAGAAGCAAGCTCTGAGTCTGCTCTGGGAAAAATAAAAAAAAAAAAAACCTGTTTTGTGAGAAAGAGGTCTTTTCTATATAACTGTTTTCACACATAGCTAGGGGAAGTTGTTCATATGCTCCAGGTGTATGAAGGAAATTGTGTCCAATAAATGAGCAATTGCACTACTAGAAGTTCCTGGGAAATGAATCCCAAGGCAATAACAAATGTGAAAGCTACAATTACACATAATAAATTCATTGAAGGAACAGATAATACATTGAAAAGTCAATTAACACCCAAACTGTTTGAATTTTGGCTTTGCCTTCCCCAGAGCCCATGGCTCTGATAGGTCAGCCTTGTCAGTGCTGATTGAGTTCTTTTTTTTTTTTTAAACTTTATTTATTTATTTATTTATTTGCCTTGGTGTTTGCCTGGAACTGGAACTACAGACAGTTGTTAGCTGCCATGTGGGTGCTGGGAATCGAACCCGGGTCCTCTGGAAGAGCAGAAGGTGCTCTTAACCGCTGAGCCATCTCTCCAGCCCCGCTGATTGAGTTTTTGCTTCATATTTCTGCAGATCAGCACAGCTAGTGCCCTTCAGGGATCAGGTGACTTGGAGAATTTCAGTTGGACCAATAACCTCTTAGAGTACAGGCACCATATCTTTTGCCTCTTGTTAATCCTGGGGTGTCTATGGCAGTGGTTCATACTGAGTATCTGATCAGCAACTTTTTTTTTTCCTTCTTTATTTTGTATTTATCAAAAAAAACACAGTAAAAAAAAGAATTTAAAATGTGGAAGAGTTAACAATAACTATACAGAGGATAAGAATGATAAACATGGCTTATCAAGGGTGGAAATACAAATAAGATTTCTACACTTATATTTTCTTTGTGTTCATCTTTCCCTCTGAATTTTTTTTTCCATCCCTGTATATCCTTATTCAAGGTCTCTTCCCCCTCCCAACACATCTGGTCATTTTTCTTCTCTGCAACTCCCCATCCCCTCCCTGGGCAGGGAGCAGACAGTCCTATGGT